>JBBBVU010000012.1:22223628-22236405 GCA_037177055.1 Atherinosoma microstoma
AGTATGTCACTTTTTACAGGAATGGATCAAATTTCAAATCAAGAATAAAATGCTCCAAAATATGTCATTTCAGAACATTGCTTCAAAAGTGCAGCCATGTTCAAATGTTTACTGATAGCATGCAAATATTCTGTCATCATGTAGTGCTTACTGTATGTTTACACCCGCCAAGCATATTTACCCTTCTTTTTCTCTTTTTTTAAATCATTGGAAAAGAATAGTCTAACTAGTTGGAAATGTATTAAAAGTAGTAAAAAATATATTTTAACAGTGCAGAAATTCAATTATTTTGCAATATGGTAACTTTGATATATTTTAAAACTTGATTTTCTTTGCATCCAGTTTTGGAATCAACCATGATGGAGTTGGAAACACCTGCAGCAGGAGTGGTTTCATGATGGCTGCAGATGGAGGCTACAACAGTGTGGATCTGACCTGGTCCCCCTGCAGTAGACAGCAGCTTCTCACATTCTTCAGGTGGGCCAACCTGCTCAGAGCAGCTGTGCATGGAAATGTCTTTCATTAATCATGCAACCTGGTGCCGCTGAAGGACTATTTAAACTTAATATTTTCCTGTTATTAGAACCAATTGATTTTTTGGCATTTAATTAAATTTGCTTTTTAGACTTTGTTGAAAACTAGTTCAATCTTTCATTGTGATATCATGTGAGTTAGAACTGAGATGTTGCATGCTTTGGTGTTCCCAGTGAAGGGAGAGCAGAATGTGTTAGAGATTTACCAGCACTGGGAGGCTCCCTACAAGACTGGAAGCCTGGGCTGTACTATGGTGTTGATGACCAATGTCGTATAGCCTTCGGCAGCACCGCAAGAGCCTGCTCCTTCACTAATCCTGACCTAGTATGTCATCTGTAATATCACCTTGATAATACCATGGGGCGTATCATATTAAAAATGATATGCCTCAAATTCTACATGTTCATTCATGTTCACTATATTAGTCTCTTTTCCTTTTAGCCAGCTTGTCGTGTTCTGTCGTGTCACATTAATCCCGATGATGACAGTTCCTGCAAACGTCTCCTGGTTCCACTGCTGGACGGGACAGAGTGTGCTCCCAATCAGGTAGTGCTTTCAGTGTGCTTTGTGAGTCATTTTGATGCAATCATTTTTTTCCATTTTCCCATGAGAGTCATTACAAAAGCTCAGCCCTAACATGTTTATCATCCTTTCTTGCAGTGGTGTCTGAAGGGCCGTTGTGTGTCCCCACATGATCTCGGCACCTCTGTTGTGGTTCATGGCTCCTGGTCCAGCTGGTCTGAGTTTTCCTCCTGCTCACGGACATGTGGTGGTGGAGTCACTCTTCGTACACGTCAATGCAACAATCCAAGGTAAGAGGAATCATAGAGGCATCAAAATCATCTTGACAAAAGCTGATTTGCTGAAAAATGTCATGTCTAATTTTCAGACCTGCCTTTGGAGGGAATGATTGTGAGGGTCCAGATATTCAGGCTGAACTTTGTCATCAGCAGGTTAGTTCTTTCTGGTTATGTTTACAGTGGGCCTCCATACTACTATGTCAATATCATTCACTCAGTGGATCATTATACCCAAAAATGGTCTTGCTTTTGATCTTTTGTAAGACGCTCACAGCCTGTGTTCCCATAAGAATCCTCAAAATTTAAGCCCTGAGCAAGTAAGATAGAAATAAAGGCAAAGAAGTCATTTAAAAGTAAGACTAAGCTTGGGGCATTGTTAGCTGAAGTTCAATTCACTGCTCTGTTCTGCGCCCAAAGGGTATGAAAATAAATACATTTAAAAAAGCCTTCTTTCTTCCCACCCATGTTGCTGTAGCCTTGTGAACACACGCAGTGGGATTTCATGGCAGAGCAGTGTTCCCAAACAGATCTCCAACCCCTCTACCTACAACCAAACACTGCCTCTTTCTACACATGGATCCCTGCTCTTGGCTTTACAAAAGGTAGAGTTAAAGAAAATACTGATGGATAACGGGTGGAACTTAGTCTTTGTCATATAATCAAGCGTGTTTACATTTATATCTTATGTAATGTTTATTATTTTGCAATGTCCGGTCCAAATAAATATAGTGAGAAATTGATCTTTTTCTTCTTTTTTTTTTCTTTTTACATGTATAGCGACAATATTTGCATTTGAAACACTTTTTTTTAAACTCTTCTTGGTCATGGCCAGGGGATGAGCAGTGCAGATATATGTGCCAGTCAGATGGAGACAACTTTATTGTGAGTCGTGGCTCTCACTTTTTGGATGGGACACGCTGCGAGTCAGACAACCCGTCCCCATTTGGCACCACGGCTGCCTGTCTGCAAGGTAGATGCCAGGTAAAGAAGTCTAAATATGCCAGAAAGGAATATTTTTTCATACTCTTTCTTTGCATTTAATGCTCCATATTTTTCATCTTGTTTCTGATCAGCTGTTTGGCTGTGATGGTATACTGCACTCTGGAAAAGCAAAGGATGTTTGTGGGGTGTGTGGCGGTGATGGAACAACCTGCAGTTTGATATCTGACTCCTACAGTGGTGGTCAGGCCAGAGGTAACAAAAATAAAATTTCATTCTTTACTATTAACTGTAATTTACTGCAAAAATAACCCAACAATTAACCGATTAAAGCCTCCAGGAGTTACCAGTCAGGCTTTCTGTTTCAGAGTACACCACCTTTCTTACACTGCCAGTGAATGCCACAAAAGTTCATATTGTCAACAGGGCACCTCTCTTCACTCATATGGGTAAGTGGCATCACTGCATTGGATATCTACATTAACACCACATCACATAAACAAGATGCGGAAAAATAATGGGGTTGTTTTGTATCCACAGCTGTAATTATTGGGGATCAGTACATTGTGTCTGGAATGGGCAAAATGGCATTGAATATGATCTATCCCTCCCTGCTGGATGAAAACCATATTGAGTACCGCCTCCACCTGACACCTGATCTTTTACCTGAGAAGGAAGAAGTAATGGTGTCTGGACCACTGCAACAGGAGATAAACATACAGGTCAAAGGGAGGAAAACACTAATTTAGAACTGATGGTTTAAATGTGTCTGTGGTCTAGTATATCCAGTACAGATGAATGGGCTGGCTCACTCTAAAGCTTTCCATACAATCCCAACTTTTTCTGATCTGGGGTTGTACACTCTACATAGACATAACTGAGAGTAAACTATATCTGCAAGAAGTGGAGTATAATTATTCTTCTGATTGCAGATCTATCGTAAATATGGAAAAGAATACGGAGAAAAAACAAATCCAAACATTAGCTACCAGTTTTATGTACCTACCAGAAAGAGCAACTTGACAAACCCCACGCCTAGAGGCAAATGGGTTGTTTTCACAACACCTTGCTCCGTCTCTTGTGGATCAGGTAAGTAACTTCTTGATGAATTATAATGAGAAGAATACCCAGTATAGTGTAAAACTGTGTATATAGAATTTAATTCAATGATATAGAAAATACCTTTCTGTCTTATCAGGTGTGCAGAAGCATGTTTATATCTGTAAAGATGAAAATACCAAGAATCATTTGAACGAACACCATTGTAAAACACCTCCTCCAACCACACAAATCCACACAGCCTGTCAGCTCTCATCCTGTCCCCCCAGGTAAGGTTCACACTCAACTTTTTTTCCTCCTTCACACTGGCACACACAGCCCAAATGAGTACACATGAATAATTTATCACTTTGCAGGTGGGAAGCAGGAAAGTTTGGGGCTTGTAGTGCCTCTTGTGGTGGGGGAGTGCAAGTGCGTCCTGTACGTTGCATTAAAAGAAATGGATCTGATGGGATACAGGTTCCAGATTCTGAATGCTCTGGTGATGCTACTCCACACATCTCTGAAAAGTGTAACCTGCAACACTGTCCTGCTAGGTATAACATATGTTGCATTTCTTTTAAATTACTGCATGCCCTGGTATTTAGTTATTACTCAGAGTGGATGTGCTCCTATGATCACACAATATGGAGGATTTATAGTGTTAGTCTGCCTCAAATGGAGATTCATGTGAAAACCCTCTTTCATGCATTCACAGGTGGTATGTGTCTGAGCCAGGGGACTGTTCTGCCATGTGTGGGCCAGGAGAAGCGAAGCGTGCAGTGTCATGTGTCCGGCAAGAATACGGCCATGATGTTGAAGTCGATGAAAGCTTTTGCTCAAAGCAGATCCAACCAGCTGATTCTGTACCATGTGTAGTAGATGTCTGTCCCATTGGTTGGGAATCTAAGGGGGAGGTACAGCAAAAGTAACCAAAATCCAAGTTATCTAAAAATGCCAGAAGCAGACCTTAACAATATGTCTGTTGACAGGAACTTCCCATTTTAAAGTCTGGTTTGTTACCGCGCTCCAAACAGACTCCTGTGTATGTGTGGAGCCCTGTTATCAGCCAGTGTTCAAAGACTTGTGGAAATGGTAAGTTTAAAAATATACCCATCCTTACCTGAGAAACAAGACTTTTTCCTTATGTGTATTGTAACTGAAAGCTCAATGCTCATACATTGCAGGGACCCTGCAGGTGTGGTTTTCTTGTGTGGAACACCAGACAAGACTGGGAGTGCCTGACTTTAACTGTGATGCTTCTACTAAACCTGATCCTCAGTCCGAGATATGTGGAACTTCTCCATGTCCTCCTATGTGAGATACCACGTTTAACATGCATGAAAAATGCAGTATTTGTGTAGTTGTTGCATCATTTCTACAGCATATGTGGCATGCAGAGCACAGTGTATCTGTTTAGAAAGAAAATCCATCCTGTTTGCTATGAGGGTTTGTAAATGATGGTTGCATTTTTCTTTTCCTTTTGTAACAACCAGGTGGCGCTCTAAGCAAGGAGTGTGCAGTGTTACATGTGGAGGAGGGGTAGCTAATAGGGTGCTATACTGTGCTCGAGAAGCGGAGGGGGAAGAGGAAGTACTGGAAGATTCTGACTGCAGTGACTTTCCAAAACCCACAGCAGTGGTTTCTTGTAATACTCACAGCTGCCCTGCAAGGTAAATCACACAAAAAACACATATTTAAGATACATTTTTGCAAAGTTTAAAATCATCTCACCACCACTGCCTCTTGTCCAGATGGAAGGTATTCGGGACATCGCCCTGCTCCATGTCCTGTGACCTGGGTGTAGCACAGAGGAATGTGTCTTGTGTCCAATTTATCCACGGCAGGGAAAGTGTAGTGCCGGAGGAAAGCTGCCATGCAGCTGTCAAACCAGCCACCACAGTTCCCTGCCTGGTGCAAGTCTGCACCTTTAGGTGGGAGGTGAAGCCGTGGAGCCAGGTACATCTCATAGGACTGGAATATGAATTGATATGAATGATTAGAGCAAATTCTAAAAGAAATCATTGATAAAACATTTTTCCATAAGCTGATTTGATATTGATAAGCCATGTGACAAATACACATGAAGGAAGTTTAACCATTTTTGACCTTCTATAAGGACATCCCGGACTATGTTGTATTTTCCTCCTGAATGCTGTTTTTTTTTTTTTTTTTGCTTTATTACTATGTCAATGTCTGTTTTTGCATGAGGTTGCTGACATATTGACTTGTCTTTACACTCCCATGTCATGTCCCTCAGTGTTCAGTAGCCTGTGGATATGGCATCCAGTCCAGAGCTGTGTCCTGCATGGGCCCCTCTAAATCAGAGCCCCTCAGCCCCTTGTTTTGCATGCACATGCCCAAACCAATCACCATCCAGGGCTGCTACATGAGCAGCTGTAGAGGTACAGCCTCTGAGACCACCACTGCAACTGTGAAAGTTAGTCACACAGAGAGACCTCCTCCATCTCCCACTCTGATCCATAAAGATACAACACACCGCATGGGCCTTCTTCATTCAAGTCCAACAGAGACTATCATCATTCCTCAGACCACCGCAATCACTCCAACACCTAAATCCAGTTAGTATCCTCAGTTACTTTGAAATAGCTAAAAAAGAGTTGAATACAGAGCATGATTATAATAACAGTACTTAGCCTTTTTTAGGTACATGTGGACAGCTACTCTTAGAAGAGTCAGGCACAGTGGATTTAACAGATGTAACCAGCCGCTGCACAGTATCCATTGGTCGACCCCTCGACGAGATCATCCACATTAAAGTGATATCTAGCTCCTTGAACTGCAGAAAAAGTATGTTTTACACAAAAAGAAAGTGTCAATATTTTGGAAGACTTCTGCACCAAAAAGAAAGGAAAAATGTCTATAACTGTGTGTTCCTACAGAGGAGTATGTGGCATTTTTTGACCGCCTGGCTTTCGTGAGGAAGTGTGCACAGTTAACAGGCAGTGAATTGACCTCCAGAACCAATGTCCTCCTTGTGCGTCAAAATATGCTCACACCTGGAAACGGGGTTATGTTTACCTACAGTTCACAGAAGAACGGGAAAAGGAGCCACTATCAGGGTAAGACAGCTTGTTTTGCCATCCATTCATTCTGTTGGACAAGATTATGAATTATGATAATAAAGGCTTCATGTGGCATTGCTCCTTTTTGTTGCACACCTCACAGCCAGTGGGGAGGGGCTTAACTGTAACACAGCATACTGTTATCCAGCATAAACAGTCAGTCTCAACAAATCTACATTTCTAATTTCAGGGTGATATAGCCTTGTACTGGTGTCTGTGTCATTTTGTTAACCATCATTTTAAATTCATGTAATATTTGCCCCACAGACTGCGACGTTCAGCTGTTTGCTCCCAGCGGCATCTTTGAGAATCCAATAACGTCAAACATTACCCACACCTGCCGAGTGCTCATCAATGCCCCTCCCTCAGTGAAGATCAGAATCCAAGCGCTGCACATAGGATTAGTATTCAACGCCACCACCTCCCAATCTACTTACATAATGGTGCAAACATGCTTTGCAATTTGCTGTACACTCAGCTGGGAGAAGGTTTAAGTGTAATACATGCTGTGTTTCTTGTTTAGATCCGGGACATGGATGTCTTAAAGACCAACGTGTTTCACGGGCAGCAGCTGTTCCTGTGGCACTCCTCTGGAAATATGGCTGAGGTTGAATTTCATGGCGACTACCTGCATTCCAAAGGGACCTTCAAAGCTGAATATTCCTTTGTGCGTCTTTGATAGTAGATATGAAATAATCGGAGCAGGTTTCGATTTCAATGTGTAACATTTCACTAGTTTACAACCACCAAATTTTGTAAGAACATTTACTGTAACTCATCCCTCCACATTTGACTTCATTTGCAAACCTACCTGTGCTTATTATATTGACCCGAAATAAATACCAAACAAACCAAGGCACTCAAAATCTTTTAAGTCAAGAAAAGGCTCCATTGGGAGCTGCTTAAGTATAGATAAAGGAACAAGTACTTATACTACTACAATAAATTTTCATGTTATAAAATATTTAATTTCGGCCATATAGATTTTTTCCTCTCAAAGGCAGTGCATTCACAGTCACATTATAGATAATTCCTACAAACCCTTTGGTAGCAGGTCTCCCCTTAAAACATTGTGCGTCTCTGCCAGTGTGGCACCCTGCCAACAGTTCTGGCAACAACCTGATTCAGTTTTAGCTCTCATACACAACCACCATGCCAGGTTACTGAGTGGGATCACTATCCGGCCATGGCTGTGTTGTCCAGGAGAGCTCTCATGTCCAGCAGTGCATCCTCTACATTCTGGGCAAAGTTGGCAGCATTCGTCTCTTCACAGCTGTTAAAAGCTGTGATGGCAATGTTGATGTGCTCATCCATGGGATTGTAGCACACTCCATAGCCATCTGGAACCACTGGACCAAAGCACATCACACAGTCTGTCTTGGAACCAACCTGGGCACAGAGACAGGAGAGAGTATATATAAGTATGTCGATAAACAATTATTTGTTCAGTGATATAGACGATTGTTGTAATAGATGCAAATATACCTGGCTGGTGGAGAGATTGAAGTGGTGAGCTACTGCATAAGAGGTATCCATGAATATCTCAGGCATGGAGGTTAGGTCCTCGATACCCTGCATCTTCAGCCCAAGAAGGTGTCTGTCTATAGCCTGGCCATGAATTGCCTAAAAAGAAGGAAAAGGTGAATGTGTAGAAGTGAGATTAATCAAATATTCTTTAAAGGAAAACATTAATTTTCCAGAAAACCCCAGGTCTCACGTTGTATGCGTTTTCCTTATGTGTCTGGACAGCCTTCTGCAGTAGTGCCACTTTCTCTGTGTTCTGTTGGGAATATTTTCTACTCAGTAAAACATTGCACTTGTTGAAAACAGGATATTTATTATGGAGCCGCAGTGTTTCATCAGTACCTGTTTTGCTGGGTCTTGCATTGCTTGCACAAACTGAAGCAAGTCTACAGTAGTTGAACGAATTGCATCTGTTCGTCCATATTTAAACATTCTCAGCGATGCACTCTCATAAGTAGAGCAGCACATGTTATACATCCTAGAATTAAAAAACAGCACACAAAGTAGATACACTATACTGAATATCTATGTCTAGAATAATTTTGCACGGCTGTAGGGGAATTCTTACCTGAAGTAGGCAAGCTGAAGGGCTATTTGTACAAAAGCATCTGGACTTAGCTTATGTTGCTTTGGCACATTTTTTCCAAAGTGAGAAAACATAAGCACTTTCACGTCCAAGTCATGTACCATCCTAATAACAAACAACAACAAAAAAGAGGAGGGCATTAAACAAAATGTAACCAAAGACAGCAAATTAACAATACCTGCAGTATTTTACCCACATGTTCATATTTTGTTTGGCTTTGTCAATGTCTCGCTTGATCTCAGGTGTGATGTTAAATCTGAGTTTCTGTGGCATGGACAAGGGAACCATAGGAGAGCGAACTATTTCAGTCCTCTGCCTGTTGAAACAAAAACAGTCACTTTGTTATTTTCAGTTCATTTACAAAAAGGGAAAGCAGACCAAACTGAAAGAAACTTACATGCATTTAACAACGTAATCGATGAGAAACACAATGGGTGGACCCTCGGCAGGTGCGTGTTCATACACCAGTCCACATGTACCGTCTTCACCAACAATGAACTGAGGATGATTTGCAAGAACATTCAAATTCTCAACCAGTGAGTCGTGCTCATCATTTTAAATGTAGAGTAACTTCGTTCAAACTGACCTGTAACGTCTTATCAAACCAGCGGTTACCGCTGTTCCAGCGTGCTCCTCCTCCGTGGAGCATCTGGGCAGCCACACGGCTCTGATACAACTCATCTGACACCCGCGGCATAGGAGCATCCAAACAAACTGTAAAGATGCTTTTCTGGATGGCACGGACTGAGTCCTTATTTGTCTTATCTAAGGACAAATAAAAGTACTCAGGAGGTTAAATATTTTTTCAAAGTTTTCAAAACAGAAGATAAATCGAGCCAATACTGAGGTTTTTTCCATTCCCCGCTCACCTTTTATTAGGTTGTTATAAGCTTTTCCCCAAGTGTTACGGTGCTGTGATGTAAGGATGCCGATTGGTTCCTTATTCGTCTGCAAAGAAGAATTCCAGATCTTCTCCAGCTGCATGTAGATCTGATCCACTGTCAGTGGGGAGCCATCACTGTTGTACACATCCAAAACAAAAAACTGGGGGAGAAAGGACAGGTTCATTTAGAAACATCCACTATTCTTTCACCACTGCACAAATTCTTATACAATGAGACTTTTTTTAAATGCCTGGTTGTAATACTGAGAAGTACTACAAGAAAGGGCTGGAGTGTCATGTTTTTTACCTGAAAATTGTGGACCACGGTGATGTGAGTGGGAGATGTATTCCCACTTGTATAATGGACAACATTATCTCTTTTGGGTCCGGGAACACGACAGGAGGACAGGATCTGATAATACTGGTCCATACACAGTGGCTTTCCACTCAAATACTCTACAGGCAGAGTTTCACTACAAAAAAGTATGACACAATATCAATATGAAGTTTTGAAAACAAAAGATAGGGTAATAATGACCCTTCTGTCATAAAGGACAATGTGTTTTTTGGAAAACTCACGTGTCCACCATTCTTTTAAAGTCCAAAACTCCTGCAATTAGTTTGGCAGCAAACCTGCAGAATAAACATCCAGAGGTTACAAACATCCATACGGCAACTCTTAGATTAATTCTGAATAAATACTTCAAAGATGATCTTGATAGAAGTGGAGCACAGACATGATTATATTCAGTTTATAAACTCAGATTAGAGGCATGTGATTTTAGGTGACAAAGTATAACAACTGTATTCCTAAAACTCAGGCAGTAACGTCACCATGAAATATATCTCATACATCTAAATGATCATTGTTATAATTTTAAACGGCATTAAGTCTCCATGGGGCCTCCACGGGCACTGCATATTCCATGTGTCACAGTAGTTAAAAGTGGCTGAGCAATGGTATGAGCAGCCATAGAGCTTTAAATAGCCAGCGTGTGGAGGGAAGACTCTGCAAGAGGTCAGCTTGAAACTCCAGCTTAATATGAGCTTGTTTATACTGTACTTCAACACAAAGTAAATCACTTAAGGAACCAGTTTTATGAGTGTATTCATAATTGGACAATTCCAGCTTATAATATCTGTTGCTCTCACTCAAGGAATCAACATCTACATACATCAGAAGAACTGATTCTTCTTTTATATGACTGTGAGATGTGATTGGTAAATGAAGCAGTTTAGACATTGTGACTAGTTTCACAGAGTTTCCCTGGTTTCTTACCTCATCTGGCCTTGCCGATCTCGAAAGTGCATGCGGGGCAGGACAACTCCAGGGCTGGTGTAAACTGCCACTGGCATGCGACAGTCTAGATACGCTGATTGCATCCACCACTCTGACAGCTACACAAACATACCAGGAGTCAGGCAACAAAAGGTGATAGATGAGAACACATTATTTCATAAAAATGTATCAAAATATGTAGATATCTACTTCCTTAAATGACTGCAGCTAAATCAAAAGTCTTTCTTAAAGTATGCATTAGAAAGGACTTTGATTCAGACTAAGCAGCAAGTAGCCTACGGTTTATTTAATCAAAACTCTTTCCACATTTACCCTCTAGCAGAAATTACTTACTCTCAGCTTATCCACCTTGTTATAAAGAAGTGAAACAAAGTGAAATATACCCAGTTTTCTGTCTTTCGAGCTCGTCTCTCCAGTCCTTTCTGCAGTCTTTCTCCCACCCCACCTTTGAGGAACTCCTGTACCAGCTGACGGGTATGTTCCAACTCTTCCTCACTGACGATAGGTTCCAGAGTGGCCAGGTAGCGCTCACATGTTTGCTTCAAGGGGGGCACAGGTAGCTTGGGCAAACTCTCCTGATGCAGAAAGGATCTCTCTGGGATCTGTGTTACTGGCCTGAGCAACCAACATGGACTCGCAATGCCTGGCCGCAGCTATAGGACATTAAGACAATAGTTTCATGGATTTGTTATAGATTACAAATACATAATACTAAGAAAAGGAAATACAGCACCAAAAATCTTTGAACAGTATCTGAATATATTACCATAAACATCTCACTTCATGCAAAAGTGCATAACTGATATTTGATCTTCTGGTAATCTAGTTAAACCAGAAAGATGAGCAATGTGACAGGCCCTGTAGATCTCAGGTGTCAACATACTGTTAAGTGTGTGCGATTGAAGCTTGGAATAGTGAATGACTTAATGAGAATGAGCTGAAAAAAGAACTGGACTCAGAGCTGTGAACAGCATCTTGAATTATTTACAAAGGCACATACTTTGCTGTGAGATGATTTAGTCCATGAAAACTGAGCCCTAAGCAACTCAATGAAGCAGTTATAGTATTTGTTTGGAGCTGCTGGGGTATCTTGCCAGCTTATAAATAGAAGGTTGACACAGCTGAACTTTTGGGATGGTAGCTAAAACAAACATACATGAAAGCACCAAATCTCTCTGTGACCTCTTGTTCACAAGTTCGTTTTAATAATTAGCTGCTCCCTGATTTAATGATTTTACGGCTTAATAATCTGATAATAAATTCGGAGAGGACCATATACGTTTTAAATATTGTTGTTAATTAAAAGACAGTGAAAACACACTAATTGGCTCTCATAAAAAAAGGAATAATGGGGGGGGGTTAATGAAATATCACTACAGTAAAGTTCACGAGAATCCGACACACAACTTCCGGTTTACAATATCGTAATAAAACCATTATATCTCCCATACATGAAAGTGTTATTATTGTCTTGTCACTATTTGCCACCACAAAGTATACAGAAAGCGTGGATAATATTAGTTGGTAGGGTCTATTGCGACAAAACCTGCAAATATTTTGTTGTCTCCGATGTCCTTATAATAGCATGCGCATTAAGCTAACGTTAAGTAATGCTAGCGGCTACATTGAGCTAACATTTCGCAAAATGTCGCATTGAGGAGCCGCTAAAACAGCATTAAAACCAATGTATACCATTGCTAATCACGCACATTTAAAAAAATCACATGGGACATAGGTGAATTTCGTTTTGACCTATTACTCCCACAATGTTGTCCTGTAGCGCCCCACCCTCTTCACTGTTTTGATGCCGCCGTAAACACAAAACATACTGGCGTCTGTTCTTATGCATTTAAAACACTTGCAAAGCAATAAACTTACCGCAGCTCTGACAAAAACCCCCAACATCTTGTCAGAAAGACGCACTTAAGGCTTTGACTGTCCCGGGAATATAGATGGGAAACCCTCGGGTCGTCATGTTTCAAGGACAGGCACACCGTGTATTATCAGCTGTCCGCCCCCCCTCGGTCCCACCGAGCAAAGACAGGTGAGACCTCAAAAGTAGGCTGTTTGTTTTTTTCCTTTTTTTT
>JBBBVU010000012.1:22257869-22268237 GCA_037177055.1 Atherinosoma microstoma
TGTGTGTGTGTGTGTGTGTGTGTGTGTGTGTGTGTGTGTGTGTGTGTGTGTGTGTGTGTGTGTGTGTGTGTAGGCCTTTATGAAACATACATGCCTGCTGTCTCTCAAACTAAATTCTCTTGCCTGCTTTAGTCACCGAGTGAGTCACTACACAGAAGATACTGTGGTAAAAATGAAGCAGGCAACCCAGTATTTAATGGCAAGCTTTTGTCTTTTGAACACATAGAAGAAAGGGCCGGGATGCAGTATAAAGCTAAAAAGATAAAACATAAAATATACGGGCAAAAAGCAGCACTTTCTCCCTTTACAGCCGTTGTTTTTGCCGATTTTCCTTCCCTGTGCCTCTCTGCCGCTCCCCTTCTGCCTGTCTTTCTCTTTGCTCTTGCTCCCTCTTTCTACAGGCTCTGTCTAACCTCCCCCTCCCCTTTCCTCAAGGGAATAAAGGTCGTAACGCAAATGATTACTCAAACCCGAGTTGCCATAGAAACGCAGTCATGTGACTAGGGAAGGCATGCATAGACCACAACAAAGAGGTGGATCAGAAACCAGCTCTGGAAAGAGCTGTAGCTCGCCTTACTGGTGCCTCAGTGTATTTCACTCAAACTCAGCCTTTTAAAAATAGGCGAGCCGCATGAAACGCAAGGGGGAGAAAAGCAGAGAAAACGACACTGAAAAGAGCTGGAAGCCGGGACTAGAGGCTGTAATGAATCTAGGCTGTAACACTGCAGTATGCCATATATTCTGCCATTCACTAGCATACCAAGGGTGTGTCCTATTCATCATGTCCTTCTTGGAGGCAGAGCTCAGGCGCCAGTTGTCTGGAATTTCTGTGAAATGGCGTCAGTTGTAGAAACAGAGGGTGGTGGACTTGTGAGCTTCTAAAACAGGATCGGAGTATGGAAATGGAGCTTTTTGGTTTACAGCACTTTTATATTAGCCTCTCTCAAAAACAAAAGTAGAATAAAAAAGAAGAACTTTTAAGCCTAACAGAAATTACTGGCATGTAGTGAGAGAGATTTGCTAAGGAAGATGTGATAACCCTTTCAATCCAATCATACAACATTGAGCTCTTAATGAGACTGTAATGCCTGTGTGTATTAGTCAGGCTGAAGCAGGAACCAACACCTGGAGCAGAATGAGAAGGTGGCCTGCCCAAACAGGATTCAGTTATCCTGCATCCAATCCACCCCCACTGAGATTAGTCTGCGCTCTGGCTGAACCCAGCGACCTACGACCATCTCTCACAAACCAGCCAACCCCTCCAAAAACGCACACACATCCCTATTCCCTGTCAAAGTTTTCAAGTGTCTGTTCCAAACAATCTTGTAAGAGATAAAACATGCAGGATCCAATGTAAGTGCAGAAGATGTTGCTATCCACACTCATCTCAGTGTTTACAGTCATTAATTTTGGTGCGCTCCATCAACACAAGTACAGCAAAAGGACAGAGTGCATTTTTTTCTGATGAAGTCACCAAATCTGCAGCCACGAACACCATGTTTCTAAGCCTATTTCTCCTTCTTTTTCTCCCTCTCTTTCTCTCTCTTGTATCTAAATCCAAGCTTGACTTCACACCAGCAAACCCATAGAGTACATAGATGTATGGGCAAACGCATATAAACAAACAATCTGGAGGGGCGTGAGCATGCGGTGTGACCCCTTCAGTGACTGCTGGCCGTTTCCCTCTAAAGTCCACCTCAGCTCCCATGGGGTTTCAGGCAGCAGCTGAGTGTTCAGTGATGTCTGCAATTATCCCGTGTCTAGACAATGTCTAGTGAAAGACAAGGAGATGCACACTCTCCACAGACTGTGCTCTGAGGAAGAAAAGGCCCAGAACAGACCACAATGCCTTTCAGTTGGTGACGTAGTTGTTAATGAAAAAGTTGAAGCCAGACTAGGAACTCAGCCAAAATACACAGATGTAAAAGGAAGGTGGAAAAAAAGACTAAACTAAAACTGTACTCATAAGTCATTTTGATAACCTACAAAATATTATTTGACATGTTCATGGCTTTATCTATATATAAATAAAATAAGGTTTTGCTTAATTAAAAACTAATTTCTTGTGGATTTGTCTGTCAAACATCTACTGTTCGATGTGTTATGAGACTTTGAGATCTTTAAAAAAAAAAAAAAAATGCATCTGGTTTCCAGATTCTTTGTTTGTCTTCCTTATGATTATGAGTTGAAAACAAATCAGGAACTGGTAAAAGACAAACAAAGGGGTAATAAAAGCATGGAATTATTTCCTTTTCAAAATATAGTTTTTTAGACTTTCACATTTTTTAATTGGAAAGTTTTTAAGATATCAAACTTTCTAATAGTAACCTCATTGTTCTTAACATCTCATATACTGCACCTTATCTGTACGAAAGCACCATCTAAGCAGGTAAAAACTACGAAACGAAGCAAAAACATGCCTAGTCCTGAAGCAGAGGTTCAAAGATATAATGGGTTGTGGTGAGAGAAAAGGCAATGAGAGAATGAGCAGGTGTGGTGGGAAAGACCCATGGGCTTCAGGGAGAGAATAGATCAATAAGTAATTTCAGTGTAGAGCTTCACTCGCACTGTTTTCCAATAAACACTGGATGGAGAGTACTGGCTTAGCCCTCCCCCCACTATCTCTATTCCATCACCATCTACAAGCAGGGATTGGAGTCTATGAAAGAAGCTTGTTTTTGTCAGTATTGTGCACATTTGCTGGGTTGGGATTATGTTCCTGCAGCTTGTGTATGGCATATATCTAATCCAGTGATGCTATTTCCGTGTGTCCTCCATAAGCGCTCCCTCCTAACCATTCCACACATCTCGTCTCTGTATCTTTAATGTTTTTTTTTTTACTCTGTTCTGCCTCCTGCAACCCCCTCCCACCGTTCCTCATCTAACCAGGGCCAGTGTTGAGGTTTTGTCAAGAGTATGCAGGCAGATTCAGACGGACAGGAGAGTGAAGCGTGTGTCATGCAGCTCGGCTGCTGCTGCTGTTGCTGCTGCTGAGGCTCTTCTCCTCAGAGGCTGTGACCTAGATAACCAAGAGGAGCTGGAGCGCCTGCAAGCCTTGGAGCCACTCCAGCTTCAGCAATGTCAGGAAGGGGTTAGTTGTGTAACACAATGTCCTATTTAGTTTGCTCATCACACACACACACATACACACAAATGTAAACACATGCGTATTCCATGGTGCTCTATACCATCACAGTATGCTTCCTCCATGTAGTTTTTCCTGTCACTAAAGTAGTGATGAACAGATGAACAGAGTGAAATGGGAATGAAATGCAACGCCTACATTCGTTAGTATTTATACATAAGCATTAAGAACGCTTGGTGAAACTTTCTACTTCAGCAGCCTCTACAGCCACATTATGTTGGAGCTTCTAAAGGCACACTGTGCTCGCTGTGCTGTAGCATTTATATCCTGCGTCTTTAACTCTGCTGAGGTTTGGTGTACGAGCACAACCACGAGGTAAATATATGGCATAAATTTTACAGCTTGCCTGGGACTGTGGCACCTTTATTTAGCACTACACTGCCACTGCCTGGACAATTATATGCAGCAACATGCTGACAAACAAAGTAATATCCAGCCCTTAAAAGATATACACTATATAAACTCTATAGAGATACCAAGCTTACAGCACAGTGTTGGTGAAACATAGTTTTTATTATTCCACCTTCACTTAACACAAAAAGATCAACAGATTCCACAATACACCAACATCACATTGAGGAGATAAATAATAGATGGAGCCCACTCAGCTGGATCAACTTTAATGGGGTGTATTGTGAATAACTACATCTTTGACCCTCTCATATGAGCTACATTTGATCAAGTGCAACACTGCCATCTGGTGGCTTTTTTGAGTACTGTAACTTCCTTTAGGCAGTCCTATGGGTCACAATTAAATCCTACTTAAGACAATTTTGTCACACACGAAAGACTGTTTTGTACAAAAAAAAATGTGTATCCTAAAGTAAACATATACACATCTGTCTGTAGATTTCGTCAAGAACAAAGGCATCCTTGGTATGTTAGTGTTTAACTTGATTTATGGAGAAATGGAGGGATTTTTTTTACACTAATTACTACAAGTTCATTCTTTCACTTTAGATTATTGATAGCACAGAAACTATTTGGTGGTAAATATTACTGCTGGCTCTGCTGGGGTTTGAAGCAGCCCCAGCCTGGCTTTGTGGTGTATGTGTTCTCAGGCAGAAGAAAGTCTTTTAGTCTGTCTGGTAAGGGCAGGGCTTTGACTCTGTTTTGCAGTCGCCAGGGCTGGAGGTAGCCCCTTATAAATGCTCTACAAAGACAACGCAGAGGTGGTGGGCTTGCTACACGGTTGTACAAGTCTACAAGATTCTGCGCATAAGGGTGAGAATCTTGATCAAGGAGCTCCAGCCTGGGAGGGAGATGTAGCGTGGGAATGTTTACCCTCGCCAAGTCCATTAGTACCTCAGCCTGCTCCATGAGCTCAGTGCCATGATTTTGATCAGAGCAATGCTGCAGGGCTGTTTGGAGCCTATGGAAAAGGAGGCTGTAACCTGACCAACAGGAATCACCGTGATAGGAGCAAACCAAAGAGGCTCCACTCTGGATTAAGAGCACAGCCAGTGGGAAGAGCAGGTCAAAGTGCTCCAAGCTGGTCTGCGTCAGGGAGGGCTCGCCATCCTCATTCAGGCAGCAGCTGGGATCCACGCCGTGAGCCAGCAGTAGCTGTGTGGTTTTCAAGCAGAAATTACCGATCTCAGCAGCGTCGTCCACACTGGCTTCCAGAGCCTCCTTTACCAGAAACACCAATGAAGACTCAACCGTTTCTCCGTCTACAGTTGCAGCATTAACGTCAGCACCTAAAAGAAAGAAAGCATTACTCTGAAACACATCTGAGACCAGTTCTAAAAGAGTTAAGACACCACATACATTACAGCATGCGTTTAAGATTACAAACTGCTTAATTGGTAATATTCAGTATTGACTCATCCATCCATCTTCTACCGCTTATGAGCAGCAGCCTAGCAGGGAAGCCCAGACTTCCTTCAGCCAAGAGATGTAATCCCTACAGCGTGACCTGGGCCTTACCCGAGGTCTCTTCCTGGTTGGACGTGCCTGAAATACCTCACCAGGGAGGTGTCTAGGAGGCATCCAAACCAGATGCCAAAGCCACCTCATTTGACTTCTCTCAATGCGGAGGCGCAGAGGTTCTACTCTGAGCCCCTTCCAGATGACCGAGCTTCTCACCTTAACTCTAAAGGGAGAGCCCAGTCACCCTGCAGAGGAAACTAAATTTGTCCGCTTGTATTTGCTCATTCTTTCGGTCCCTACCCACTGCTCATGACCATAGGTGAGAGTAGGAACATAGATCGACTGGTAAAATGAGAACTTCACCTTTTGTCTCGACATCACTGCAGATGCCGCACTGATCTGCCTATCGATCTCCTGCTCCATCCTTCCCTCACAAGACCCCGAGATACTTGAACTCCTCCACTTGGGGCAAAACCCCATTCTCGACCTGAGGAGGCCACCGCCCTCTTTTCCGGCTGAGGACAGTGATCTCGGATTTGGAGGTGCTGATTCTCATCCCAACCACTCCACACATGGCTGCGAATCGCTCCAGCGAGACCTGGAGATCACGACTCGATGAAGCCAAGCACGGCTCAAAGAACCCTATGATGAGTTTAAGTTTCCTTTGCCTGGATGATGGTCATAAGGGCCCCCCTTTGGAGCCAGGCCTCGGGGTTGGGCATGGAGGCAAGCGCCCGGTGGCCGGGCCTTTGACCATTGGGCCTGGTCCTCCCCCTGTGGACTCACCAAATGCAGGAGGGGCTATAGGGGTCTGGTGTAATGTGAGTTCGCCAGCAGCCAAAAGGCTGCAGAAGCTATCTCTGGGGATGTGGAACATCGCTTTTCTGGTGGGGAACGAGCCCGAGTTGGTGTGAGAGGTTGAGCGGTTCCGGCTAGATATAGTTGGTGAACATGAACCTCCCTCCGCCTTTGGGTGGGGGGGAAGGGTCCTGACTGGTTATGCTTATCCACTCAACAGCAGTTCAGAGTAACCACCCTTTTTAAAGTCCTTGGTGTTGGAGAGCACTCCTTCTGAGAACTCCCTCATTCTGCTGAAGTACTTCAATGCTCACATGGGCAATCACAGCGACAGGCAGCAGATCCAAAATCGACTTTGTAGTCGTATCTTCGGACTTGCACCCGCATGTCATGGAGACTCGGCTGAAGAGACGGGCGGAGCTGTGAAGTGGTGATTTGGCTCAGATGGTGGGGAAGGATGCCGGTCAGGTCTGGCAGGCCCAAACGTGTTGAAAGGGTCTGCTGGGAGCATTTGGCGGAGTCCCCAGTCATAAAGAGCTTCAACTCCCATCTCCGGCAGTTTCAACCATGTCCTGAATGAGGCGGGGGACATTGAGTCAAAGGGCTGTGTTCTGCGCCTCCATTGTTGAGGTGGCCAGTCGAGGCTGTGGCCGTAAGGTTGTCGGTGCCTGTTACAGCGGTAATCCCCAAACTCATTGGTGGACATCGGCAGCGAGGGATGCTGTCAAGCTAAAAAAATGAGTTCTATCGGGCCTTTTTAGCCTGTGGGACTCTAGAGGCAGCCGACAGGTAATGGCAGGCTAAGCGGAGTGCGTATTTGGCAGTCGCTGAAGCAAAAACAAAAACAGTGGACCAAGTCTACATCCTCTTCAGGGTCTTGGAGGGTGCATGGGAGTTTGCCCAACCAGTTTTCAAGTGCTTTGGACTTGGAGAAGGCGTGTGACCATGTAACCCGGGGACTCCTGTGGGGGGTGATCCAGCAGCATGGGTACCGGACCCCCGTGTACAAGCTGTCTGGCCCCTGTACGACCGGTGCCAGAGCTGGGTCTGCATTGTCGGCAGTAAGTCAGACTCGTTTCCAGTGAGAGTTGGACTCGGCCAAGGCTGCCCTTTTTCATCAATTCTGTTCAGGGACAAAATTTCTAGGTACAGCCGAGGTGTTGAGGGGATCTGGTTTGGTGGCCTCAGGATTGGCTCTCTGCTTTTTGCAGATGATGTGGTTCTGTTGGCAGAATTGTTCCATACTGCTTTTACATTTAAAATGTCATTGTTTAGTTTGTTGTGTAGCTTATAGTCTAAACTTCATGAGCTTATTCTGAAAGAATAACAATAATCAAAAATCTTGAGCAAGCAACCCCATTGATGACAAAATTGCAATAAAATGTTTCTCAGACTTCCCAAAGTGTATAAAGAGCATCAGGAAGATTGAGCTGCTTGTGATTTCTACAAAATAAAAAACAAACAAAAAAAAACAAACAAGTTAGTATCTTATCTCTGATTATTTTTTTCCTGTAATGGCAGGAAATGCTACTCTGAAAAAAAAGGTTGATGTTACCAAGCACTCCAGCATTTTAGCATAAGTACCTCTCTCAAGTAAAAGCTGGATGTTCTCTGTGTTGTGCACAGTGAGTCCATCGCTGCTTGCTAATGCATGGAGCAAAGGCGTTTTCCCTTTTGAGACAAGAGCAAAGAAATCACTTTGAAGAATAAATGAATGAATATATGAATGGATATTTTTCAGTTAAGAGGGCAAGTGTAAACTTACCATGTTTATCTCTTGCATTCACATCAGCACCCAGGTCCAACAAAGTGAGCAGACATGGCAGTCTCTCTGACTCCTCACTGGCAAGGTCCAAAGGACTGCTCTCATGGATCTAAAAACATACAACTTATTAGATTTACACCCAATTGTATATGAAAAAAAACCCATTTAGGACTGTATCAGGACACTAAATGACAGATACTTTTATACTCACTCTATCCCTCTTTTCAATGTCTGCTCCGTGCCCAACCAGCAGCCTCACCATGTTTGGCCTGTTTCTCAGCACGGCTATATGAAGTGGGTTGTAGTATGACACTGGGTCTTGAAAAGAGGAAACAAATGTCCATATTAATCTAAAAAAGTCTTTATCAGATAGTTTTTTGTTAGATCTTCATCTATTATCATTAAATATATCTGGGTAAACTACAGAAGCTACTAATCAGGATGACATCCAAGACCCCTGGTAGCCCTGAATCATGGCATCTTAAGAGAATGAATAAAAATATATTCACTACACGCAAATACAGAAAGGCTAAGAAAAACTAGAGAATATGAGTAGGAGAAGTGCTGCATTAGGCATGGACTAAATCAACTGTTAACTAAATCAGCACTCACTTCAGCATTGGGGTTTGTTGGAAAGCTTGAGGTATATTTTTAAACATGAAAGGGGAAAAAAAGGCAAATACAAGAAAAAAAAAGAAAGGGTGAAATTGGACCTCTTCTGCATGCTACACAGAAGCATTTGTCAGTGCTAACTTACTGGGGAGAGGCATTCAAGAAATGTGAAAGATGAATGAAGCAGCCTCTGCAGGAATCCACTAATTATGTCCCTGGGGAAACATTTCTAAATCCACCAGAGGTCACCATAGCAGAGTTTAGCTGAGTCCTGACAGGTTTCATCTAAGCAGCAACATGTACAGTACAACACGTTTCACTATATTTTACCACAGGGAAAGACTATTTCTTTAAAGTGTATGGCAACTTGCTCATTATGCATATGCAACTACATGGGTTAATTGGCAAAATATGAGTAATCTCCTGTTTCAAGTGCAATCTGTCATTAAATGTTTATTACAAACCCAGAGAATTAACATGTGCATGTAGTCAAGGCCCACCACCACACATAAAATAAGGGATAGGATAGGGGAAATTCTTAAAAGCTAACTACCTTTCACATTCAGTTTCCCTTGAAAATAATTTGCTACAACTCTCGAAGTAAAGGATTTATAAATTTCTTTCCCTTTGAAACCTGTGTGCTGTGAAGTTACTTATTTGGTGTAAATACACTAAATGGTGTAGCCCCATAAGCCTGAACAAACAGAAATTATGTTTTACAACAACATTTTAAGATGCGATCTGGCCACAGCTCAACTTAGCTTTTCAGATTTAAAAATAAAAAATCATGGCTTGTCTGAAGTTAGCAACTAAAGCTGCTCCAACAAAATATAACTTGGAAATTTGAAAAAACTAGCAATTTATTAAAGTTACTGTGCACACTTAGCCTAACTCTAATCTTTGACTGATTGACAAGATTGATAGTTTTGACCACATGCCTTAAAATAAAAACATAAATAAGTGGCAGATTTTAAATTTAAAAAAAAAATTTTGTCCCACAATAGGATCAATAAGCTAAAATCATAATTATATCATTTCAATTTGAGATTAACAAAGCGTTCTTACATGAAGTATAATACCTTCATGTCCTAAATGAAAATACAGGCTTTTGTCTTAAACATGTAATAAGGTTTGCTACAGAGATCATACATTTATGAGCAACTCTCAAGGTATATTACTGGAATTCATGTGGCCTGCTGTTACAGAACCTCTTGCCAGATACCTGTACAAAAGAATATACCATATTTTCTGTACGGCAAATAATTTGCGAAGAGGACGAAAACCAATCAATCAATCTCTTTTGTTACAAAACATTTTGCACTGCTAAGTTAACTAAACTGTATAATTCCAAAAAATTACTCACTTTCAAAGTTTACATAAGCTCCATAGCGCAGAAGTATTTTAGCTGCGTACACTAGACCCTGCTCTGCCACTTTAAACAGGGCATAGCTGATACCTTCCAGGAACACTTCTGATTGGGACTCTCGCTCCAGCAGCTCCACTAAAGCGCTACACCGACTGCTCTCATCCTCAGGGCTTCTGACAAACAGACAAGAAATGTTTCAATCAATCTTTATGAAATGCCACTATTGATTTAATAGCATTTGGGCCCAATAGCTGTTGTGACAACACAGAATGAGAACTAGAAACTTAGGCTGGAAAAGAAACATTGATATTGATGGATTTTTTATTTTTTATAGTACAATGCAACTTTATCTTGGTCAACTGTCAGTTAATTGTTACTTTGGCCAGTTCCAGTCTTATTGTTACACAATATGCCAAAGACATATTGAGTCCAATTGAATTCTGCAACTGAATATCCAATCAGTGAAGACTTAATTCAATATTTTTCTTCCAAAACTTTATTGCAAACAGCACAATTACAACATATATGTAAGCATAAAATGGCAGCAAGTTAGTATGTTACATGGAACAAATATAGACAGTAACAGAACAAGAAAAAAGTGTATAAACATAAGCATATAAAAATAAAAAACAAATGAATAAGTAGAGGACAACACAGTGGCACTTTAAGTGCAATAGTGGATACAAAGGGTAAAGTCACTCAATCAATTTCCAAAGAAAGCTTACCACTACAGGCTGAAAGTGTAAGTGCACTTTCTTTGTTCGTTGTAGCATTAGCATTTAAAGTACATACATACACACACATATTATA
>JBBBVU010000012.1:22268337-22364639 GCA_037177055.1 Atherinosoma microstoma
GCCGTTGTTGTAAAACAGCAGTTGCCGCTTAGAAACAACATTTGCCTTCTGTTTTCGTTGCTTTGCTGGTTTAAAACTACAATGGACTCTGAGAAATGGCTTTAATGTGGATGCTGTCGTGTTTTTTTTCCGAGTTGTAAACTGGAACGCTATTAACTCGGGTGTGACGTAATTTCCCAGTTCCGACTTCCCAGTTCCGAGGTAAATGGAACGCAGCATTATTCATTTCTTTGCAGAGGTTATCATTAACAAAGAGCGATAACGCAGGATAGACAAATCTTGACGGACGTAATTCAACTTAGATTCAACTGTACCTGTCCTCTTGACAGCCACCTTCTTCTTCCAGTCCAACAACACGCATGACAACATTTACCAGTGGCTGATATTCGTAAATGATCCTTCGAAATCCGTGGAGGAAAGGCATGGCTCCTCCGTTCTTAACGACACTCGTTTGTCAAAAACTACAGAAAAGAGTAAATAGATTGCAGATCAACCAATACTAATGATAAAGTCATATCACGTGCCTCATATGTTATCTTCTGAGTGCAGCTGTCAAATGCGTTTTTCAAAACTGGGCAGCATATAGCGATAACTTTGTAACACAAATACTTTACACGAAGTTGCGACATCTTAAATGACAAAATTATATATTTTCAGCCCACACACAAAAAGTTCCACTTTATTTGTAGCATTACCAATCTGACTGATTTACGAGATCTAAAAGTTACCTTTAATGTAACCTTTAATAAAAGTTATTTCAAGCACACCTACTGCTACACTCAATGCTAGCATCGCTGAGCTACATAGTTTAGCCTTTTACGTGCTAAGGTTATCGATAAAAAAAAAAGAACTTACTTAATGACTGGAAGAAAATCATACAATATATTAAGCCTACACAAGTGACTGTAGAAGAAACCAGATCAGGACACTCCACCAGTCGTATTTTTCCAAACAGGAAGTTTTTATTGCTTCCCTCACGCCCATATCAGTCCGACGCTGATTTCCTTCCCATTTAACCACAATTCTAACGAAGGTTCCCTGTCCCAGTTTCCTGAAGGAGAATGAATGATTTAATGTTTATTTTATTTCGAACAAAAAAATAAAACCCAAGAGAAAAAAAAAAGATATATAGACTTGTTCGAAAAGGAGCAGGAAGAAGTATAAACTTATTAATTCCTAACCCCTTATCACCCTATGACTCATTGCCATATAACATGTCCTTATACATGATAAATAGCTTTGATATATAATATGCATCAATATAAAATCTTTTAACTGCACAAATACCCAGCATACAACTATACCACATACATTATCAACTTCATTACAATAAATATGCAATTTCATAATAACTGATTATTATACAGATATATATTACCACTATAAATATATAACAATAGTACATTACATAAATATATGTATAGGCCTACAAACACACACATATTAATAACTAATTAATTTACTATATAGTATACAATAATATATATAACAATCATTAGTATACAATAGTATAAATAACAATCATTAGTCACCCTCATTACAATATATGTGGTGCCACTACTAATTAATCAACAAATGGGGGGAAAAAAAAGGAAAAAGGGGAAATGAGTAAATGAGCAACAAATCTGTTTTTGATGGGTTTTGAATGTCTAGATGAGTATTGAACTAGCTTTTCAAAAGATAAATTTGAATATACTTTCTATAATATGAAGGATTAAACAAAGCTACTATAATCTTTAGTCATGTACTCCACATTTAGCAGGAGATGAGATGAGATGGTCAGCTGTGGTGATAAATTTGGGCTATTATCAAGATTTACTCAGAATTAAACAAAGTATTTAAAATACTACTTTTTAAACAGAAATCCCAGTTTGAAAATATCCATTCATTCTTTTTTCCATACCCACCCATTCATTTTATACTATACTTGTGGGTTGGGTAGGCTTGAGCGGTAAACAGACAATTGCTCAGAAAACTAATAGAAAAAGAGACAAATGCTCACAAATTGTTTTACAATCTTTTTGTTTTTCAAAAAGGAAAAAAAATCTACTGAATCTTCTGTTGCATGTCACAAAATACACATCATATAAGCATGTGAGATCATAATACTTCAAAATATTCTGCATGAGAAAAAGAAAGAAAACATCTGTAAAAAACCAACAATAGACATGTGAGCATTAATTTTTTATCATTTGTCTGTTTTCCTTGACCAGGAAAAAAAAGAAAAAAAATTGTAAATGTCCCAGCTTGTAATATTTTTTGTATTAACTATATGGAACAATGAGGGAAGTATTGTGGGTGGGGATTAAAAAGGATAAACGTATGTTTACTTTTATTACTAATGTTGTTGTTTTTTAATGTTCTCTACTATTTCATTGTATTTTACTATGCTATGATTTTTTTTACTATTATTTGCAAATGTGTTTTGTATTTTCTATTTGTAATGCATTTCTGTGTTTCAGGGACTGCAGATGAAAATTAGCTCAGAGTTACAATCTGGTACAAAGCATATTTTCTGCTGTGATCAATGTTACTAGTCCCTGTTCATTAAACTAAATTAACTAAACCAAACATCTCCCTGACAAATGACATGGTGATCTTAAAGCTCATTATGATAATGAGACTATAAAATACTGACTAATGACTGTGTATTGCCACAGGTTCTGTCCTGTCATCCTTACATATGGACACAAGTCCTCACTCATTGTTTACCAGACCTGCTCAAAAATACTCAACACATTGAGGATCCACAAATGCTCTGATGACTCAGTGGGTGTTTATTCTGAGCAACATCTATAAAGGGACCAAAACTTTGTGATTATGTCATGGCAATACTCAAAACAATAGGTGGGATATGTAATGATTAACACTAGAACTACCAGGATTTTCAGTTTCTCCTGCAGTCCCCCCTCCCTCTGCTATAGTTAAAGTGTGAAATAGGGTGTGATAGATAAAACTAACTAAAGGAGTATACCAGCAGCTAAAAGAGAACTCCAAAGTCAAAGCTATGTGTCTCACCGGAGTGTGAAATAAATTGGACCTTAGGTGTTATAGTACCACAAAGGAAATTAATCTATTATACAAGTAAATTGGGTTTTGAACGTATTCGTACATATTTTCATAATTAAATCAATATGTGAACATAGGCTATTTTATATTTGTATATCTGTATACTATAATTTTTTCTATGTAAGTATAGAATATAAAACAATTTGTGAGCATTGTCTCTTTTTCTTTTTGTCTTGTGAGCCATTATCATGGAATCGCTAGAGCAGTGGGCTGAACCCTATCCCAGCTGTTATCAGACAAGGGATGGAGTACACCTTGGACAAGATGCCAGTCCATCAAAGGGTCAACACAGAGACTAACGAGATAAAAACACTCACTCCTAGACATGCGTGTCTTTGAATGTTGGCCTGGGAGGAAGCCGGGGTAGTGCCAGAAAGTGTTGGTCAGATAGAAACTGATTGGCCAGACACGGGAGCACCCTCAGCCTATGAAAGCCACGCACAGCTTCACTCAGTCTCTGTGGTGTGAGGCTGTTCCTCTCATTATGTCCATTAAAACATGGAAGGTATGTTTTCATGAAACGTTAATGCTTTAACAGATTAAACACAACTGCAGATGAAAAGGTTGTAATCACATTCATGCTGCTGCTTTACTGTTCCGGCTGCAAGTGTTTCCATTGCCTCATGCTTGTTTATGTTTGGAATGTATACATTGCGATTCTGATTTATGTATAGGGGATTTATTAAGTAAAGTTTCCTTTCAAATGGTGTTCATGACTGTGGACTATTTAGCTGCTCACTGTCATAGATTATGAAGAATTAAACTATTTTTAATGTTGTAATATCATTAAAGATGAAGCACAATACATACAATAGCTTTCCACTTACTAAAACAGGATTGCTTCTTTCAACTTTAACACCATTTGACACCGAAATTAGTTTGATTTGATTCAACAATAATTTTTTTAGCACATTATGGTCTGACAATTTCTTACCACTCCGTACAAAGCCCTTAATGGAGCATTATAAGCAATTACAGCAGTTTATTGTCTACCCAAAAACTAATTACAGCGAGTATGTTATCATCATAATGTTAATTGCCCTTGAAAATGGTCCAGTTAAAACCACAAGAAGTTAGTTGTGGAAATCATAGGGCAACCAAATCTTTTTATCTTCTACAACACTCATCAAAGTAAAGGCATTTACAGCTGTTGGTGCCTTCTAAGAAATGATTACAGCTTCAAAGAAACGTCAAACTTTTCTTAAAATTCCCTGATATTATTCATGCCACCTTTTGGCACAACATTGGTTTACCCTGTTAAAACCCATGCAAGAATGGAGACAACATGCAAAGTCCATTGGACCCAGTCGAAAACTAGACTGGGAATTTTCAAAAATAAAGTCGAAGGTTTCTTTATCTAATTTGTAAAAGCAATAATTACAGCCATGTTTTCAATACATGAGTTTAATCTGTTCATTGATTAGTATTTACCCACAAATTATTTTACCAGAAGCACCAGCCATTGTAATACCCTTCTGTTGTCCGTACAACAGCAACTTTCCCATTTTTTTTTTTTTTTTTTTGATAGCTACTCCATTATACTGACAGCATCTGGTTTCTAACACTCGCTTTTGTCCTGCTCAGCAAACAAACCCCTGCAGTGTCAGAGTTTGGTAACAGATGGCTCACTTTAAGAACCAATCAGGAGGGCTCTCTTACAAGATGTCATTTTTAACATATCTTATTTTAAATGTTGTGCTATGTTAGTTCATTTTCAAGCAGCATATGGTCTTGCTGCTATTCTGTCATATATCTAGGGTTGTAAATGCCCTGCCAAGAAAGACAAATTTTCCAAGGAGGATATCCCTTTTAAAGACTTTAAGAAAACATTTGGTTGAATGGGAAACTGTAGGACACTCAAGGTGTCAGGACTAACTCTTCATGAAAATCTTAGATAAAAAGTTGTATGCAGTGTTTCCAAATTCAAGACTATTCAACAGAAAAATAAAGCCTGCACTCAAAAGTTCAGTTGAGATGAATAAATCATGAGAATGGAAATTGCAGTATGCTGTATAAAAACTGTCTTTAGATGGCAGCATTGCCATTCAGACTGCAGTGCAGAATCTGTACTGCAGAGCTGTTATTACAGAGCAAATGCATCAGTAAATGGCTTCATGTGTGCATGAAAGCAAACATAAACCATCATGTAAATGTGGACATGGGCTGAATGCCAAACAAGCAGCACAGAGAGAAACTATTTGGCCTACTGAGAGCTTCTCCTCTGGAGTGGAAAACAGAGCACAGTAGTTTAATCAAAGTTTGATTAATTCTAATTTTGTCACTTTCAAGACAATTACTGTTTTCACATCCAAGTAACCCAATCAATAAAGCATTGTTCCCTGAACGGATGGCAGTTTGTACATAATCTCTCTGAAGTCTTTTTGCACACTTAATTCACCCGCAACTTTCATACCATGTATTCATGAATAATCTACTTAACCTTCCCTTTTGACAACGCTGCAGGTGACATGCTCTCGAGTCTTTGTGCGTATACCTTTCAGGGTTCCCTGGTGAAGCAGACACTCTTTTTCTCCCCCTGTCACTGTGTGGTCACAGGAGCATACAGTTTCTTTGACGACAGAAACAGCAGGTGGCCTGGTACGTCCAGTGTTAGACCATGAAAAAGAAATGTGTATTTCTACTGTAGGGGCTCCCTGCAAGGTCTCAAGCTTAGCATTAAAGCAGCTTCTTGAGAGTGTTCACAAATCACTACCTGCTCAGTCAAAATGTACTTGAAACTGCTTGCAAAAATAGTCATCGCCACTGTTATTCAAACCACTGAAGTGGTTTGGATCATTTTATTTATTTGTTTATTTATTTTGCTTTATGTTGAGCTTAAAATCTGCCTGAAAGAGCCTGAATTAAAAATAAACAAAATCACTAACCTTTCACCATGTGACCTTTCTCTATAATACATGTGATCCCCTCACAAGCATGATGGGTATTAAGGAGTAATGGAGGTAGTTAAGAATGGACCTTTGTCAAAAATATCCCCCTTTGTTTTGTTTGTCCTTTTCCTGACGTCTAATTTTCAGCTGGATTGAAGAGATGGAGGCAAAGAGGGAAAAAGAAGAGGGAAGATAACTGCAGTTCCATTCCTATACCCCATACCAGTAAATTGGCTCTATATTAAATTTTGGCCTCATCTATCAATACAAAGAACGGTATCGAAATTACTTTGTTGCCCACATATCGTTGGCAACAGATTGAGCCTCTCCTGAAACAAGGCCATCATTTATCTGGTTCACATTTCCTCCTGAGGTGAAAGGAAGCAGGACACAATAAGACTTTTATTTGTTCCCTGGGTGATAGATGTGACCCCCTTGAACCTCTGATTACAAGATTACCACGAGTAAAATAAGAATCTATAAAACATTTAAACCTGTTGGTCCCCTTTGGATTCCTTCGCTTTTCATCCCTGGGAGCTGGAGGCAGGGAACTCTCCCCAAATCGAGGAGATTTACACAGCTAAAGTACTCTAGGCTATGCAAAGCGGTGTAATTTGTCCCGGGAGGGTGATGCATAAAGGGAAAGTTAATTAGTGTGAATACTGAGTACTTCTAAGCAAACACAGAACTCCTCTGCACCTGAATAAGCTGCATGCTCAGAGGTGAAAGGTGATAGAATACCAGCGGTGAAGGTGAAGCTAGAGTCAGTCAAATGATAATAGAGTGGCAGAGCATTGTGGTTTTTGGTTCCCTCAGTGATGTATCATGAGCTGGAATTATCAGGCCAGCAGGTCTGGAATATCCTTTTGTGCTGGCAGCGCATTGCAAAGTGAAGATTGTGGATGGAAATAATCAGCCCTTTTAAAGGTCAGAGGAAGTTAAGCACACCAAAAGTAGACGGTGACACATTCTAGCTGATAAGAAATAACTGTGTGTGTAAAGAAGAATGAGGAGAGTTCACCTTGTCCCATTTAAGCTATCGCCATTGCTCAGCTGTCACTCAAATATAATGGCACATTTGCAGTTAACCCAAGTGCGACTGTAGGAAATTCTTTTCTCGGGCCAACATTCTTTGAGGCAAATATGGGATGTATTGAAGTGCAGCTGTCTTAATGTGGTCACTAAAGAAAAAGCATTGTAACTTTTATCTTTTAAGAAATTCACAATGGCAAAATAATCAAAAACTATCTACATAAATTGCAGATGAGGTGGTAGCTGTAATTACAGTCAACACAACAGTGATTTACTTCATGTAAACTGCAGCACATATCAGCTTGAAAGCTCATGTTCCTATGTATTTGCACTCACGTATATCTGTTGCATCCATTTACATGACAATATGCTTGTAGTTGGACTTTTCCTCCATCTAATTAATAGAAAAGATCCAATGTGTTTCACCCACAAATTAGATTAAAAAGAGATACAAAGTGCAATTTCCAAGTGTTTGTGCTTCATGTTATCATACACGAGAACATTGTCAATCTTTGGTCCTGATTCTTGATAAAAAGCTAATATGGAAAATTTCATTACTCCTTTATCGTAAAAATAATAACTGCGGTTTATCTACTTCAAATAATCATCACTCTTTAGTTTGCTCTTTTTCAGAGTTATTTTGCTTCTTTTGTTATGAGTCACTGACATTGCCTCTGGTAGAATGTAGGCAGAAAATTGCAGGACAAACCATTTGGGACTATAGAGACTTACAGCACTGTAGGCTATAGGAAGGTCACTCTTTGCTCTTTGCCTTCCCATTGGGCATCAGTCTTGAAAACAGAGTGACGGCCCCAGAGAGGCTGATAAGTAAACACAGTTTTTAATGGGCTGTGGATAGCTGGTGGTAATCTGTGCAGGCCGGCAGTGGGCAAGGCACAGAGGGCGCCAGGTCGCTTTGCAGAGGTTTTTATTAATGCTATCATTGATCAGATACACCAGAGGAGGAGAATGAAAGGTGATGATGAATTTGGGCTTCCTGTCTACCAAGAGCATGGAGGACAAGCTACTGAGGCTGGATAAGGTCATGAATGAAGGACACCACCCAAAATAAGACACAAGGGACAATTCATTATGTATAATATAGAGGACAGTATAGAATGTCTCCCTGTGTCTGACTGAAGGTCATGGGGTGACAAAGTGAAAGAAAAATACATAAAAAAATAAAACTGTCCCATGACCACTTTTGCTACTGAATTTTTATCTAAATATCTGACAAACTGCTTCTAATTTCATTCATTTATTATATAGGCAATAGGCATACAAGACAAATTATATCAATAAACAATTCTAATAATTAGTTGTGACCACCATTTGCCTTTAAAAACATCTTTCCTTCTTCCTCTTTCAAAGTGTTCTCAGCATGTTCTTCAGTTCATCTGTGGAATGAGACTTTCTCAGTTGCTTTTTTCTTTACATGTAATTCTCGACTGGTTCCACAATGTTGAGATCATGGCTCTCTTGAGATCAGACCAACTGTCATAGGATGTTTCTTTTTCTTCTTCTTGTCACTGAAAACATGAAAAGATATTTTTCGCGGCTTTGTTTTGAGACTGTCATGCTGTGGAAAGAATATCAGACCACTCAACTACCATCTGATGGTATTGTATGATGTATACAAGAGTCTAAACATATAAAGGGTTTAAAATATTTATTCAGGCCCGTTTATTATATATCTGCAACAATTTGTTGTTTTCTTGGCATTAAATGGGTGAACTCACAAGGAGAAAAACTGTGTTGCCTTCCAAAGTGGAACATGTGGAAAGGCGTCTGAAAGAGTACAGTTTGTTGAGTCCGAACGTGTCTGGCATTTCAGTCTATGGTCTATTTTCCAGGCATGAAAGCCTCCAGATTTTTTCTCAGGACATCAAAGACTTGGGACTCTTTTCCAGACATCAAAGTATTCATACCTGTCCTCTGAGAGGACTGCAGATCTAAACGCTCCATCTATCAAGACTCAATCACTTTTTGCCTCCTATTATCTCTTAAATAATGGTCACGATAGCCGTAAGAGTTTTTTAAATTTTCATGTTTCTAAATATAATATATCTTATCATGAAGGAAGAAGATGGATGAGTGAGCTTTTGCAGCAAAAAATGTTTTGGTAATTTAGCCTGGGAAATGGACTTACCATGTGCAATACTGAGAAGGAGGTCAGCTTTTTAATGACTTGCAGCTCCAGACCATGTAACTAAATCTACTCGAGTTCAGTCTGGTGCTGGCTGGCTCTGCTTTCCAGCAGCTGAATGGACCACAGTGTAGCATGGGCTTCATGGGATTTGACTGAGTGTCGAGTTGGAGAAGGGGCGACTTTTGGATGTCTACCAGCCTTTGTGCGAGTGATGTTCCAGTCCAACATTACAGCTAGTGTAGTGACAGCCCCCCATCAACACTCAGGTCCTCCGCACCGCTAATGCTTTTTGCAGATGTATAAGAGGAGAGTTGTTTTTAGGATCAAATTGCACACATTTAAGAGGAGGTAAAAGCTTGGCTCCATGAAGACAAAAATGGAAGTTGAAGTGAACTGCATAGAGTGGCTTAAAATGAGGACAAATACAAGAGCTGCAAGAATGAATTATTGGTCAAAAAAGATTTCACCAATGCAAGACTTGATAATATGTGTGATAAACTCTAAAAAAAAATGTGGCATGAGTTTTATGGAAGGTTGAGAGGTAGAAAAATGAATTTGCATAGATTTACATGACATAAAACATGCCTTGATGTAGGCTGTTCCTAAATGAATCAGCTATATGCACATACATTTTTGGTAAAATATGATTAGGATTTGGTTAATCAATGTACACCATCTTAATTTGAAAAAGAAAGCAAAGGAAAATAAAGCAAATTGATCAATAAAAATACAGACAATGCATCAAATCTGCCTTTCCCTCAATCAAAATGCAAACTAAACTATAGGTCTTACCTTACAGTGAGTACAGCGCTGGCAAACAGGCACTGCATTGGAAGCATATCCTCTGGAAAGGAAGGATTAGACTGCAGGCGACTCATCTGATTTTTCTGTATTTAGTGTTTCTGTATTTTCCCTTATCTTTCCTTCACTACACCATCTGGTCTCTCAAGAAAAAGAAACTGCTGTGAAGCTCCGGTTTGTCATCAGATTACAGTAATAAACTACTTTTTTCCCCATTTGATTAACTGTGTTCCAGTTCAGATGAATTCATCAGCAGCCAAAATCTTGTGTCAGAATCCCAACAAAAGGATTGAAAAAATAAATAGATAAAAAAGGTGAAATACAGTAAAAAGCTTTGGTGGGTTTTGTGGAGTTGGAATGGCCATGCCCGTGTTTGCTTCACCATATTACTGCATGAGAAGTAATTCTAATCATAGGAGAGAGTCTTATATAAGAATGCAGACACACACATTAAAAAAAAAACTTTTTGCAGTCTTTGCAGACTTTTGGGGCCTTATGAGCCTCATGTCCCTGAATATGAATAAATGTAAAAAATGAAATGGAATTAAGATGGCTTATTAAGTGCTTGAAAATTAAATAAAGGTTGAACCTGCAATGCAGAGACTGAATGTGTCTCTTCCAAGGCAACCTGGTAGAGTATTTCCTCCTCATTATGTATAATTCTATTTATTGTCCATTGTGTTAAATTCCTTCAGTTCACCTTTGTAGTGTACCTGAACGGCACTGTTCTTCACTTCAGCTCTCGTGCCACACGGGGCCGCTAGCGCCTGTCAAGTGGTGCAGTCATGCAGTCAGTTGGACATGTCCGATAACAACTTTTAAAGTCTGTTTTTGTGGAAGCAGAGGGCAGTGATTTTCGTGGGGAACCGTTTTTACTAAAAGTGTGGATTTGGGAGAAAAAAGAAAGAAAAAAAAACGCGCTCTGACTGTCCGAGGATGAACTGCCCTGAGAGTTTAAATGCCTTTGGCTTTATGTTGACTTAAAGTGGCAAATAGAATTACATTTAAAACAGTGATATTCTCAATCTCAACATCATCGTGGGATGTGATGTTCCTGAAGCGGAAGACACCTCCCGGTGTGCTCCACTGGCAGTTTCTTGTCGCCGCTTTCTTCCCCTCTGCTTCTCTCGACGCGCATTGGACGGACTGACAATGCGTAAGCTCCTGACTCTACAGCCTGTAGTCTGTCTGTAAAAACAGAGAAATATAAATGCTTGAAACAGGAGTTTAGCAGAATATATCAACCACCCGGTGCCAAAGTCTAATAAAGAAGTGGGAGACGAACACCCGTTCACTGCTGTGACGGCTGCTGGAGTTGCGCACAGGACTTCACGAAACGTCAAAGCTGCAATGGTGTTGGTGTGGATGTATGCTGCCCTGTGCTGTGACTTTGAACTTTTCCAATTAATCATATTTCACCATGTGTAATACTGGATGGGAAGCGGTCCTTTTGTCCCAAATTGTCGGACTTTACGCACTTCACCACTGCCAACTTCAGGAATCTGGTGATCCGGAAGATAAAAGGAGACAAACTAACCAATTGAGGAGAGGGGATTGAATATATTTTCCTCATCGCATTTGTTATTTTTCTTCCCTCCTCTTTTTTTGGAGGATTAAATTGATTAGATTCTCGGTGAGAAAAAAATGAAAGAGCATCACAGCAGGCGTTTCACTGTTGTTTGAAAGATTCCAAGAGACATGTTCGCGGCCACTCTTTAAAAATGCTGGAAAGAATGATGCAGAGCTGTTGGCAAGTTCATTCTCTTCTATTCTTTAAATTTCCGGACAACACCAAGTCAATAAGAAACTCGTGAATAAAAAAGATAAAACAACAACAACAACAACAAAAGAAAAAAACGCTCAGTCGAACAACGATTTAAAAATTCCTGGTTGAGATATTCCTTCTCCGAGGAAAGATGCATTTTCATTTTTGTTAACGATGTTGAATGTGGGATATTCTTTCTTCAACTAAGAAAATTTGACTTTCAAGCTTTTTTTTGGTGGAACTCTTGTTTTTCTGACGGCTCAAAGAAACATGTTGCATTTACTGGCGTTTCAGTTGGTGGCGTTACTTTTGAGAGGTAAGCATCTTTTCAGTCCATCTTCCAGTTTGTCTTGTACTGGGCTTCAGTTGACAGTGTTTCTTTTCTCTCTCTCACACACACTAGCAGAGAAGTTGCAGAATAGTCATCTACTGTTTATAAATGTCTCAAAGTGTGTTTTCTTCTTTTGGGGGGTGGGGTGTTCACCTGAGACACAGGAATGCAGGATGTACACTGTGATTCACATCTATGTGATGCTGTTACGTCTTCATATCTTAGCTCTACAGCATGACATCTGATTTACATACATTAAGTTGCTCTGGCTTTATATAAGGTTTATCTTGTGAATATGTCAATATGACAGGAAATCATCATTTAGGCTTTATTAGCTCTTGCTTTGTGAAGTTATAACACCAAAATTCCTCATAAACTCATAATGACCTTAGGAAAGTTCCATGAGTTGCAGTGTGAGAGATTCTTACAGCTATAATGAGAACATTACAGCAGCAGTGACCATACAGCTGTAAACACATAGTTTTAATATCTTTTAACATGCTCTCATTACGAGAGTGAAATTTTCAGTTTCCTGTTCCGGTGACATTGCACCAGTCAATTAGTGCTACAAGCAGGAGAACAGCATCTTTTTCGGATGCAGTGGAGATCTGAGGGCGGCTGGTTGTCTGGCTATTGAATTCCCTCTGTCTGGTAGGAAAAGGGCTTAACCTAAAAATCTATTTGATAATTTAATCTTCTCCACTAATTTCACTATTTTCTCCCAATTATACCTGGCTTTAGCAGCTTTCTGTCTTATCACACATTTGACATTTTGAATAAAAAAAACCAAACATTTGATTTGGTCATTGCAACCAATCGTTTGCAAAAAGGTCAAAAACATGTTTTTTTTTTTGTTTTTTTTTTTTCAATTCAGTGTACTACGCTTGGCCTTTTTTGTCTGGACTCCATAAATCTTCATTTAATTGCATAAATGCCAACAGCCTTTGCTGCACTACACATCGTCAGGCTGTATCTGTCATGTTCTTTGTGTGTGAACACCTTGGTGCCACTTCTTTCTTGGAGCTCACTTGACAGCCTCTCTCTTATGAGCCCGTGACTTGTTGGCTTGAATACTATGGTAATGATGCTTGCCTTATGCCAAGGCCCTCTCAGTAACCATACACAGTATGATCCTAATTGAGTATTGTGTGTCATAAACCTGCAGGACACCGCTTCTCACGGTGAAAAGTGATGAAAATTGATAACACAGACAAGGAAATGAGAGGATCAGATCTGCACTAGAAAAATGTCTGCACAGCATAATGAGGCTATAATTAGGGAGGGAAATCTGGTATTCAGGTCTGACTGTGACCAAACCCTTTGTTATGATATGCACAAGTAATATTACAGTGGAGAGTTACTGGTTGAAAATATGTTTAATGACATGTAAATTATCATTCTGAGAGAAAAATAGGATACTATAAAGAATTAATTTGGTGTGAAGACACAAAGTATCAAACTTTCCTTCCTTTTGTCTTATCCCTGAACTTAAGATGATCATAGAGGGGATCAAACAAGAATAGCCACTCTTTGATCCAAAGACTCAGGTCAGCTAATCCAGACCAGAATCCAGACTAAACATGGAGAAGCAGGTTTTAGCTGTTATGCTGCAAACAAGTGGAACAAACTCCCAGTGATTTTTGCTATTTGTTGTTGCCTTTTACTACTTTTTTAATGTTTTCTTTACACTATCTGTAATGCTTTTAATGTTTTATGTAAAGCACTATGTGAATTGTTTTGAAAAGGAAATGTGCGATACAAATAAACATGCCTTGCCATGCCTTTACCTTTAAGTACCAAGCACTCAGCCCATGCATCCAGATTCCTGTGAAGGAGATGTGATTTGACCTGCAGGATTTAAAAAAAAAACAAAAAAACAAGATTATATGAACCTATCAGATTTTTTCACTGTGAAGAGTGTTCAAAAAGATCTACTTATGTGGTCCCTCACGTCAGCGCTGCATTCCAGCTTGACTTCTCTTGCTCCTGGCAGACCTCAGATAACTTTGTAGATCATGTTTGTGACTGAAAAAGCACCAAGAAATGAAAGAAGGGTGATATGCTGCAAAAAATGTTGCGATTTAGATTTTTCTAAATTGTAATGCAATTGATTGAAATTTAAGATTAGACTGTTGCAATGATGACCACTCCAGTAAGAGGCTTGTTCCAGTAAGTATTTTCATGTCAATTTGACTCTGAGCCACATGATTCCATTGCACTGGAAGATTCAAACTCAAGTGCAGGAAGAGGTTCATTAAGAAACTCTGCTTTCAAATTCTGTTTCATACCTTCGGACAGCTCATCAATTATAATTGTATCAGGAGCATATGGACATTAAGATTTAAATTAGTCCATGTTTTTGATGAACTTGCACCAGATACCTGTAATGTCACATATCTAGTCCGCGGGTGTTAACTCATTTATTTACAGAACACAGAACATGAAAAGAAAAGTAGAAATCCCCGGCTTGGTGATATTTTTATCAAGGCTATCTTAAAGCTCTGCTTTGAGCTCACTGTAGTGCACTTCTGAGATTTGCGACGGAGGACACTGATGAAAAGAGGCATATTTTTTCCCTTCCCTCAAATCCAATTTGGCGTGGCTTGGGTGGTTTCCTTGGTTTGAAAGGAGAAAGTAAAAGAGAATCACAGCATAAGCTGCAGTTTCAACTTATTTGCAGTTTAATTTCAAACCATTACGAATGTTATTTGCTATGTTAATGTGCCAGACTGCACCTTTGTTTGTTTAATGACCATTTTATGAGTAGGTGGGCTATTCTAAATCCCTTGTACTGCACCGTCATGCTCATTATACATAAAGTATGCGTGGGAGATGTACATTGTATCTGCCTAATCACTGAGCCAAAAGAGGTTTTCTGCCCCCTGTAAATTCAAATATCATCAGTATAATGTCCTGTAATATTTCCACGAAGCTTATCTGCCCTCTGTTAATTGACTCTCTGTAACTGCTGTGAACTCACATTCAGTTTAATCAAATTTCGCAATTAAGGGAGTTGAATAAAGCAAATCTGTGTAAAAGCTTTAAATAGAGGAGTTGTTTGTGTGTGTGTGTGTGTGTGTGTGTTCCCGAGGACGGGCGTCATTGCAATAATTGACCAACATGCTGATGCAGTGCTTGTGTACTCTCTCATCAGCGAGTTGTTGTGTCTGAACAGAGGGCCTCCTCTTCATAAATCTGTTGGGGGTGATGGGGGGTGTCTCATAGCCTCACTGTCTGCTCTGTTTGAGGTGGAGTAAAAACACCGGAGATCTGAAACAGCTTGTGCCAGACTGCACACTGCTGCACTGTCATTTTTTAATGTGCAGACAATAAATCATTGTTAATCATGAACTCAGGCTACAGTGGCAATTTCAATTTAGGCTGGAGCTTGTTAAAGCTGTGTTGAGCTAAATGCTAAATTAAATGCTAACGTGCTTAAAATGACAGTGGTGATGCTAAAGTAAGCAGGATTTCACTAGTTCAACCAAAGATCCATTGAACTCAATCTTATTAATTATGGTAAGACTCCAGTGTTGGTGCATTTGTTGTTTGTCTTTTTTGTTTGATTTATTTTTATCAATTTTGCAAAGCTGTTTAAAAAAAATATTTTTGGGACATGTGTGAACAATATGGAGGTCACACTCAAACATGTTATCAGCCAACGAAGTGGCTCTACTTTGAGGTAGGCTGTAGTACCAGACAAGTTCTCTGCTGACAGATCCGACTTCTCTTCATGTTTTGCCTCCGATATCGCCATTCCAGTTTGTCCCTTTGCCACTGTTTTTCTCCTTTTTTCCTTCTTTAGTTTTATTTGATTTCACATATAAAAATAACTTGATTAAGGCAATAGAATATGATCTGACATTAGTGCTTAATGTCTAGCTGCTTTTTTTTCTGATCTGTAATGCTTTTAATGTTTTATGAAAAGCACTTTGAATTGTCTTGAACCTGAAAATGTGCTATACAAATAAACTTGCCTTGCCTTGCCTTAATACCAGCTCAACTGACAGCACATAAAACATAAAGATACTCTGTGCATGTGTTTAAAAAACATGTTAAATACTACCATACAGACCCCCACACATTGCCACGCACATTCTGGTTTCCAGAAACAAACTAGGAAAATGATTTCATGGAGACTGAGCTGATGTACACTGATTTTACCGGAATAAGTGGGCTAATTCATCCATCTACATGTATCTGGCATACATTTATATTTTCCTTCATTGAGCATATCTGTGCAGCTGGATCTTGAGAGTGTGATGTTGAGTTGAGCCATAGACAGGCCTTGACCGACATCTGACCTATAGACAGGGTATACTTCATAAACACTGACTGGCACAAAAACAAAACAAAACAAAAAACAAACCAAAAGTCCTTAAAAGAACTGCAAAATGATTTTTGCCAAGATCTCTTTTTGATGATGAGATCAGATCGCTGCTTGTAATATTCTTCAGAACATCCCACATATGCTTGGGTTTTTAAGGTCTCAAGTCTTTGTGACCAAACCATGTGAGAAAATGATGTGTCATCCTCCCTGAAGCAGTTTTTCATAATTTGAGCCTGATGAATCCAGGCATTTTCTTCCTGGAATATGTCTAGGTCATTAGGGAATTGATGGAAAAAACCTGGTGCCCCTCCCCAACCCCCATACCACAGGCACAAGGCATGGTGGGTCCAGCACTTCATCCGCTGTTTGTCTTACCCTTTCCCTGATGTGCCCATCACACAGGAACTGAATATATCTAGACTCATCAGATCACATAAGCTTTTTCCATTGAGTCTTTTTCCAGAGTCCAATCTTTATACACCTTGCAGATCAAATCTTTATTATTATTATTATTATTATTATTATTATTATTATTATTATTATTATTATTATTATTACACAAAAAAGTGGTTTTCTTGACTTACGGTAACACAGCTGTTTTCCAGTAACACATATCGTGGTCTTCCCTTTACTTTACTCCAAAAGTATTGAAATGGATCCTGTGTGTGGAGAGGTATACTCATTTAATTTTGGCTCTGCAATATTTGAGTCCTAAAGAATAGACACAGGGCCCAAGGGGTTAAGTCAGGGGTGTCCAACACCGGTCCTCGAGGGCCAGAATCCTGAAGGTTTTCAATGTGTCTCTGCCCCAACACACCTGACTTAAATTAATGAGTAATTATGCAGAGCTTCATAGGCTGTTGTATCCTTTTAATTTGAGTCAGAGGTGTTGAAGCAGGAAACGTTGAAATCCTGCAGTACAGTGGCCCTTGAGGACCAACTTTGGACACCCCTGGGTTAAGTTATATCTGATGATAACAATGAAAATATGTCTTCCTTGTAGATGATGGTCACCATCCTGCCATGTTTTAGTCAAGCATTTGACATTTCTTTATCTAATCTTAGTAGTTTTGGAAATCTCCTTTTTTTTGTTTTGTTACCTAATTTAGACTCCTCTAAAACATAGTAACATCTTTTCTGTGACCACATCATGTGTCCTTTAACATGTTTGTTTAAGGAATGAGAAGCTGTGCACTGCATCAGTTAGAGTGAAATAGCTTGTTGCCAGATGGAAGATATTAATCACTACATTATTTATTCAATGGAAGGCTTTTCCATATTTGCTTAGTTAAGTCCGTGTGGTGACTTTTCTCATTTTGGACCAGGCAGTGTAGATTAATTGGATCATTAAAGTAATCAGTATCCATTCACACAATCATCATTCATTTCTAGGAGGTCACAGATAATATTCATGCCTTGTCTTCATTTGCTTGTAATACTAAAGAAAATAATTAATATATGAGAAGTTTGAATTATGGGCTTTTAATTGTCATCATCCCTTTCATGACTAGAATTCGGTAAACATCAGCGGCGGTTCTCTGGCAGGCATGATGACCTCTGAAAGGGACAACCTCCTGTGGAAACATAAGTGATGCTCCGAGAGCATACTTATTACATGATGTAATATTTCTGTAACAGCAGAACTGTCACTTAAACATTACTTTCTCAGTAGAAATGATCATTTGCACTGATTTCAGTTCTGAAACGTAATCCTTGATGTTCAGTCGGGTTTGATGCCAATGCTGCGGCATAACTACGGCATAAGAATTTCAATAACTTTATGACTTCAAGGATACTACAGAAAACACCCAAAAAAAGTTTGTCATGCCCACTGCACAGATGTATAAAAAGTTTAAAGATGTTATATTTAACTCCCTGCATATAATAGGCTTTACAAATCCCTACGCATTTGTTCATATTATAACCTGCTCCCTTTCTGTAAATGTTTTGTCACTTTTTTTTGGATGATTTAAATATTTTCATTCTGCCTGAAAGGGAAGGAAGAAAAAGGCATTTCACAGTGTTTATTGTAATGTGAAAGCTACAGAATCATGGGATATGCAAGAACACCAGAACAAGAAGTGGATTATGGTTTTATTCAATAATACATTAATAAAATGTCATTAGCCTGTGAGCTTTCTCTGGAAACAAAAACTGCAAAGACAGCATTGCACAATATTAGATATTTATGTAATATATTCTACATTAAGGCTTGAGCAATATGAATACTCTAGAACTTAATTTCCTTGCAAGCATGTATGTGAGAACCAAAATAAGATGGATACTTCTGCAAATACTTAAAAGATTGCAAACTCTACAGATATAAAGTATTTTTATATAGTCATTCTTTTTTCATGTCAACAGGGATGCATCCATAACTTCAGCTGTTTTTAGACGTATTTGAATTGAAAAAAAAAAGAAGAAGAAAGGTCTGTCTCTGCATCTGCAACAGTGCTGTGTTTAGTTATGTGCGGGACTGTCACCACCTTTAAGAGGCATCAGACAATGCGTTAAAGGCAATGATCTGACAGGTACATACTGTCAAGGCCCATTGACTTCTTTGTGTTGTGGCTGATTGATTGTTGAGATTATGTTTAAATTGGAGTCGCGCATCTCTTTATGATTCAAAGTGCTGCGCTCGTGCAGTGGAATGCTGAACAGCAGCTTTAAAACTACCACTGAATTTTGATTTTAAAAATCTATTAGCTCTATCCCTTGAGCAGTCCGTTCTGTTTGTGAATAATTACTGCCGTCTGCTGTTTATTGTGCACTTTCATCATCTGTGATACAAGCCAATGTACAGTATGAGGAATGAATTATGGTTGATGTAAATGTGTTTCTGACACAGCACTTTCTATAACTTAAAAACAAAGAGCATTAGTCTGAGATAAGCCTATCTTAATGTTGAAATAATCTCCATAAAATGTCAGCATATTATTGTAGGTGGAGCTGCTCTGAGTTTTTCCTTTAGCATGACATCACACAGAGAGCATTCAAATTGTTGCAGCTGGTGTGAAAGAGAGTTAAAGTTACCCTCCAGTGGTTGGCGGTCTTTATGGGATGTGATTTCTTTTTGCTGCTTTGATTTTGAGGACAACACTCAAAAGAAATACCTCTACAAAATAATCATGCTTTCATTAGCTACAACTGAGTTGAATTCTAAATGACCTGAAGTACACTGTAACCATTGGCTAGATGGTCCTTGATGTAATTGAAATGCCAGTATATGCGTGTGTCCAATCAGTCTTAACACAATCACTGGTTCCTAATCAGTAGGAAGGTAATGGCTACCTTAGAGTACAATCAGTGCACAAGTTAAGTCTGGAAGGGGTGGCTGTATCTTAATGAAGTCCCTTGAGTGAGTACGCTGAGTCTGTGCGACTGTATTTGTAGAGAAAAACAAGAAATTCCATGTGTGAGCAGTAACTAGCACTGACTTACTTTTTATTTATTGTGATTTTCGAAAACACATGCAGACACATTTTTATGCTGTCTTTTTTGCCTTTGCTCTTCAGAAGCCTCCAGTCCTTGGTTTTTGGCAGTCCTGCGGTGCTCATGCTGCTTTGTTTCTCTCATGACAGGGGACAGTGAGCTGATGACAAGAGAGGATTAGAGATGTTCAGTCAAAACTTAGACAGTATGGCAGTAGTGAATCATCTGTCCTGTGGAGCTCGGTGGTGTCACTCTGGCCTGTGCATGCAGCCGCAGCCCGCTTTGAGTCACTATCTGTGCCTGCAGATTCCACTCTTAACCCAGAGGCCCTCAATTTCACACTAATCGGAAAGACCCACCCCGAGCTGAGACAGAATAACCCCAATGATAATGAAGGATTAGCCTTAAAAAATATTACAGTTCAATTTAAACTGGGAATAAAACTCCATAAGGATGTTAATGGAAGACTGAATGCTGTCTTGTCCCTTCACTCTGAATTTTGATTAGTTTTATCAGTGTTTTATTAACCCCACATGGCTTAATGGAAGGTATTTTTGATTGAACCAGTCTGCAATATCTCATCAAACTTGTGCAGATGTTCATGGTGCTCAAAAGATGAAGCATAATGACTTTGATGAACCTTGACGTCATCGGTAGGTCAAAATGCTCACGTTTTCAGTGAAACAGCTCACCATCAGCTGGGTGAATTGATACAGATTTTATACACACCTTCATGGTGATGATCAGCAAACGAACCAGATTTTCTTTTTTTGAATGAAATGTTAAATAGTTGTCAGTTTATCCCTACCACCAGGTCAGTAATTACATTTGTTCAACATGTTTCACCAGCATGTCGGTATTGTGCATCCTCATGTTCTGACTTCAACTCAGAAGTTTTTAAACACATTTCTTTCTACAATGTTTTTTTTCCCACTGTCATGAATTAAATCCCAGGGATGAATACTGTTAAATGTAATGGGTTTAAATATTTAGAAAATGGAAGCTGGAGGCAGATTAACTGCTCGAAGGTGAGTAAAAACCTTTGAATTTACACAAAACTTTAGAAGCAGGCAGTGAATGGAGATTTTTGGAGTACTTTATTTTACATCCTTTAAAAGCTTTGTACAATGTCAGTACATATTAGGTGTAATACTGTTAAAAAGTGTGAAATTTGGATTTGTAACAATGGTGGAAAGCAGCTGTTATTTCACATCAGTCTACTCCACTCCTGGCTCGCACTGACAATGATGAAGGCCTTGATATGACTGACTCTGAAGACATGCTAAGTAATTGCTTCTGTATGCCTGAGATGAGCACGAACAAGCAGTTTGCAAGAGCTTTTTAGTCCTGCTGGGTTGCATTTGATTACCATTTGCTGTCTTGTTTAATGCTGTTTTTGTGAATTCTCGCTGAACCTTGAAGATTGTTGTGTGAAAGCTCTGTAATTAGATGTTCTGGGAGTATGGCAACTGCTGAAATTCAAAGTGATGTAATCGCTGCTCCATCCTTAATTGCACATGCCATGTGCTGGGTGGCTAATTTAACCAGCAAACATGGAGCAACCACAAATTGTTTTTTTCTAAATCAGCCTGAATTTGCGGTGTCTCTACTTGGTTTTATTTTTATACTACAGAGTCTGAATCTAGTATGTGCATATATTTCTGTGACAGAAATTCTTATATCCGTCGCATTAAGCATTGTAAAAAATATTATGCAGGGAAAAGAAGTGAGAAAAGTGTAGCCCGATAAGTCTAAGAGGGCATTTACAGCAACAGAGCATGCCAGGTCTTGCACTTTTTTGTTTGTTTGTTTTTATATGTAAGCCAGTGTGGTTCATTCGAAAACATATTTGGGATCTGACCTGCATGTCAACCAGGCAACTTCTGCTCAAATGACATATACCTCTGAAGAGATATTGTGAGCTGACCAGCAGAGAGAGAGCTGGGTTGATCTCTCTGATAGCAGTCTCCTGTGAATGAAGACAAATGCGAAGTGAAGAATCCCTGTTTCTGCATTATGACTCAGTAGTCATGAACTGAGACAAATGCTCAGAATCTAACATCAAAATGACAGCACCTCTCTTGCACAAAAACAGATATGGTATGAAAAACCTGTACGTTTAGGATATAGGTGAATTCTGCAGGAGTCTGGTGTTGCACGCATTTTCACAGAATTGAACTTGGTGATTTATATTTGCTATATCTCTTTCTGTTTTAAAAAGCAGCGTGGTGGGTGGCGGTGATACGCAGACAACTGAGCATTAAACTAAGGTTTAATCATATTAACAGCAGTGCTATGACTCAACCAAGTATGCATGCTTATACAGCTCGGGTTAAAGATGCTTCTTCATATTTAATATCATCTGCTGAGCCTCTGATTCAAAAGTCGTCTTTGCTGAATAAAAATCACACATTAAAGAACAACAACCTTGCTCAGACAGCTGTCTGCTTAATTGGATTAATTAAGAAGTGAATAAATAATTAATACGGACCAATGTTCAGAGCAAACAACAGCAAGCGATGGTTTCTGATCTGTAATCAGTCTTTTTTTGGTGAGAGGGCATCATGGATTAATCACAGATTAAAAAAAAAAAAATTGAAACAAAGGTTGTTGTTTTTTTGCAGTCTGGTGTTGTAAGACGTGCAGTTCGTAGCACTTCTAACAAATTAAATCACCACAATCAGAATTCAAATACAAGAAACTGCAATGCTTAATTTCTTGGTCTGGTGCAGGGGTGGGTAAGTTTGGTCCTAGAGGGCTGCAGACCTCCAGGTTTTAGATGTTTTCACACCTGAGTCAAATTAAATTAATCCAAAAGCTTATCAAGTTCTGCTCACTCATTCATTTGAATCAGATGTGTTGAAACAGGGACACATCTAAAACTTCCAGGACTACAGCTCTCTAAGACCAAACTTGCCTACCCCTGGAGAACGGAGTAGGGGATTACAGCACTGCCAGCAGCCCCAAACGGCTACTGCATGTAATTAGGAAATGATCAAAGAGGTTAAATTGCTGCATCCTCTTGCTTGTCAAAAGTGATCTTGCAAGATGAACCATGTAGCTTTTTGTATGTGTGTGTAGCCTAATTTATGAGTGGAAACAGATTTATTAGAATTGTGCACTTAACTGTGCTGGTTTAGCCCTGGAAGTGATCAAATGGCCACTGTGTTGTGGAGGCAGAATGACCCAGGAGAGGTAACCTATAAAGTTGATAAAGAATTGGTGAATACACATTCCTCAACTCGATTATTTACTGCTTTCTGTAAATGATGGAGCTTGCATAAAGCTTTTTAATATATTTTTCTATGTCGCCATGATTTGATGTTAGAATTCATTTTCTGAAAATGAAGTCTTCTTCCAACCAAACAATATGAACAAAGCTGATGGATTTTTTTTTTCCAAAACAGATTAAGCAGTGAAATAGTGAAACAAAACATTGAATAAAGCAGTGTTTCAGTATAAAAATCCAAATCCAAAATGAATGGTTTTATAGATCTTTTCTTACTGATTTTGTTTGCCAATGACAATCAGGTAAAAACCAGTCTGAAATTAAATGAAAGAAGAATCATTATCTGGACAATCTTAAGCTGTCTAATTTTTCATTGATCATAGTGTTTTGCACATGTTCACTGCTTAACTTCCAATATATTGCCTGTTTCTTACTAGCGGTTCACAGTCTTCGTCAGGCACAGATGAAAGCTGCACTGCAGATAAGTCAGTTCAGTGGGATATTTCTGTGGGTGGTCATAAGTCATGAGCTACTGCACAAAATCTACAAACAAATATGATTTAAGAGAACAACTTGAATATTATAGAAGAGACTTTAATAAATAGATGACTGAGTTTTCACTCTTAAGCTAATATCTGCTATCATGAATGAATGATTTGCAGGAAGTTGACGTTTAAACAATGGCCTGCAGGATTATTTGACTATTTGTACTTTTCATATGCTTTTCTTATCGTTACAACCAGAGTTTGATACTTTATACAATCAGTTCCTTCTCTGCTTTTTACCAGAGTTCGGTCTGGCATTAGTTACTCAATAGAAACAAAAATGGTGCTGCAGTGCTGCCTTTGGAAGATTTATTCAAGCTATGGGTTTTTAGCTTTACCTGTAGAGCAGGTTTGCATCCAAAAAATGTTTGTAGAACTAAGATTATAATTAGCTTGTGTTTTGTTGCCTGTTTTTTCTTTTTTTTTCAAACAGTTTAGAAAGCTCACATCCGTACTGTTGGCTCAGGAGGAATCATGTAGTCTTTTAGGATTCACACACACTAGTTAGTTGCTGTCAATCACTGAAAGAAAGTTCAGCTTGGCTTCTGGACAGGAAGACTTCAAATACTAAATGTGCTCTGTGTTGCTAGATGGAAGCTTTTCTTTTAAACAAACAGATTTTGCGAGTGGTGTGGAGCCACTTGGCTTTTTGTTCTGACCTTGTCTGAAAGAGAAATATTTCTCTCCTCTTGTGTTAATAGCTTTCTTTCTCTAGGTCGAAATAGAGAAGTTTCTTTTTTCATGCAGTTAGTTTCTATTTTGACAGGTTTTAGGTTTTAAACTGCAGATGTAAAGCAAGTCCATCTGGAACTGTAATAAAAGCTGTTTTTTGGAGGGGAATGAAGCCATGTGGGGTGAATGCTCCCTTATACTACGGAAATAGAAAGTCATATTTTTTCAAGGTCCATAAGATTAACAGACTCAGAATAAATTAGCACTGAATGTGCTATAGGCCTGTTCGTATTATATTAATGTCCTCAGATCCTACTGGAGAAAAAGAAATAACATCTTACTAAGGAATGAGGATAGATCTGTATGGATTGGTTATGTTATAGATATGCTTTTGTATTGTTTCTTTGGTGGTTTTATCTTCTGTCCTTTAGTACAGGTTAGTGCAGCAAATGAAGCTTGCGACAGGGCAGAAAAGAAAGACCATGACCTGTTTTCTGCGATGGATCATATAAGATGGATCTTGAGAACATGAAGAAATCAGCCGTTGCTTTCAGGTCTCTGCAGTCATGAAATAATGAGAATAAGCACATCATTGACATGTATGGCTTTCTGGGGGAATATATTAAACACTCATAGCTCAGGATTATTATGTGCTGTAACAGTCTGATGCAGCTTACGTCGTTTGGCTGCCATCCCACAGATCTCACATGATGGGGGCTCACACTGGCGCTTGGATGAACCAGCAAGGCATGGTTCAAAGCAATCCATGTTTTGATGTGATCTCAAATATACAAACCGGTTAACACTTTTTCTCCTCATTCATTCAGACCGGAGGTGGCAACTAAACAAGCTAACTGCTACATGTCGTATATGGTCCTGTTAGGGCAAAAGCACAGTATGTTTTCATCTTTTGTTTTTTGAGATTAAAGCTATTTTGCATTTCATAATGTTTATTCTTCCAGACTAAAAAACGTCCAAGAAACATATTTAAATGTTACATTTTGTCTACTGGATGTTTGCATGAATAAATGAACATTTGAATTAGAAAATTAAAAGAAATTTGCACTGAGGAGTTTGTTAATACCTTGCCTGATTTAAAGTATATTTTATTCCCAACATGTTAAATGTTGTTGATTATGTTTTGTATATTTTTTATTTTATTTTATTGTACATTATACTTTTTATGGAGTGATTAAAAAAACTACTTAAACTACTAAAATCGCCTTTGTATAGAAAACTACAGAGCCCATATGGGTGACATCGATAGAAAATAATAATAACTCGTGGCCAAAAGATACTAATGCATGGCCATGAGATAATTAAATATCTCGTTCCAAATCATTAATAACTTGTGGCCACAACTTAGTTATGTATGGCCATGAGTTAACATCTTGTAGCACTAATTAGTAACGCGTAGCCAAGTAAATTTTCTTTCTGTGGATGTTAGCAGATGGGCTCCGAAAAAACTGTAATTTGTCAAGGATGGTGAATGTAGAAATTGGCTTTGTTCACATTACACTGTTCACATTCCTATTGTAGAAATGTTTACAAATCAGTAGTTACTATAATAAGTGATACCTTTGCATCTTTAAACAAACGTTTCAGAAAAGTTGGCATACAAAAAATTAGACATGATCTGGGTAGGTTTCATTGACATGGATTTGTTGGATATTGACTTTCAGTTTATTTTTATTAGCTACAAACACCCAGCAGCTTTTTTTCCCCTTTGCAAGAAAGTTCACAGCAAGTTCAGCAAAGTCTGCAAGAACACACACCGAATATGTCTGTGTAGTTGTTTGACTGACAGCTCACAGACTTAATTTATAGCTTACACTGGGGCTCATCAGCCCTTCTACTTATTTCCCACCACACTATTTTATTCCTGCTGCTTTTTCTTTATGCGCCCACAAATTTCCTGCTCCAACTTAAACATCTGCTTCTTATGTAGATGAATTTCTGCCTCATTTTGATTTTCTTTTTTTTGCCTTGAAAAACTTTTCTTGGAAATTTATTTGAATGCCACATTCATTTGTATTTACCAGCCATGGTGCAAGGTATGATCCAGTTAAGATCAGTTTAGGTAGTAACATTATCTGGGCAGCTGTTAGCAAAGAAAGCTTAGAAAAGAAAAACAAAACCCTTGTAACATTCATAAGCAGACATGACATAATCAGACCTATACCAATTTGGTTGTATAGGGAAATTCAGTCTTGTGAACAAATGTTCAAATATTCAATAAGTGAGCTTTAAAAGAGGTTTTTGGAGCGAGCATGGTTATAGAAGAAGGCCCCTACCCAGTGAAGTCAGACTGGGGGGGTAAACGGTACTGTTTACCCAGGGTCCACTACAGGGTGGAAGCCTTTGAAAATCCTGGAATGAAAAGTTTTATTGTGTCCCATTTCTTATTTCTAATTGATTAATGATATAATGAAAGCCGATCTGGCTGAATGAAGGGGAAGAGAGACTGAATTTTGCATTACAATAATGATGGATGTTCTTTGAGGGCCCTATCACCTCTCTGAAATTGTGCAAAATGCTTTAATCCACACCTGCACATCAGTTCAATCGAGTAGTAAGGCTGGGCAATACAGCAAATTTATCTGATACCAAGTAAATCCAGATATACCTATACTAATACTTTTTGCTTGAAATGTAACAGTCATTTAATGATGTAATGATTATGATCATAATAAAACACAATGCAAATATTTTTGCAAATAACAAACTGGATGGCAGAACTGAGAATTTTAAACTTCAGCTTTTTGCTTGCAAACAATATTAAATAAGATCAACAATATAACAAAATAATGAAATAACTCTGTTATTCCCTTCTATTTCACACAATTGTTTGAGAAAAATAAAGTCAACCATTCAAATTAGCTAAACAAAAGCAAAACCTACTATTGGTTGGCTTTCATTCACAGGAAAGTAAAGAATAAAAATTGCAAAATAAAATATCGATCGCAAAATGCTTTTGTAGAACGATACTGATACTTGCCTTGGTATGGATACTGTGGATAATTGGATCAATCTGCCCAGCCCTACTGAATAGTACAGACTGCAGCCAGAGGAGAAAGTCATGGCTATACCTAAGAAAGAAAAGTCTGGATACCAAAAAGACAAGACAGAGATAGAACAGAGGGTGAGAAATGAAGTGAGGAGCAGTTTGTTACTCATTTTTCTTTAGAAAAGAGGTGAGCAGCAGCACAACATAACTAACAGTTTGAGCTGATACCAGCAGCATGTGTCACAAAGGAAGCATGTTAGGATCCATTTAGGGACAACACAGATTAATTGATTTTTACGGACTTAGTGACAAAAACTGTTAAATTTTGTATTGACATTTTAGTCCATTCGCAGTGATCAGTCATGACATATTTGGTATCCATTGATTCCTTGTCATCTCAGGGTTGTGAAGATGCCACTGTCATCACATTATCTGAAACACTGAATGCACCAGACCCCCCAAAACTGTCATTATAATAACAAATGATCTACCATTATTTTAAAATTAATCAAATGAAAGAGAGGAGGAGAATTTTCCAACTTTGAAGCCATAATAAATTATGAATAAAACAGAGTTTGATTATTATACCTGACCTTAAACCTGACCTAAGAAAGCGGTGTCTTATAATTATCACTAAATTACTTAATTCATTGCATCAACTAGAAAATAAGGGGTTGTATCGAATCATAAAGTTGTCCAGCCTGCATGTTATAAGATACAGAGGAGAAGAAGTTCACAGAAAGACAGGAGGTTCAATACAAAACATGACTCATGTGTCTTTGTTGCTTTAGCCTAGCAGATGGTTTATTGCATAGCAATCATATTTATTGAACCTTTCAGTACCACTGGAACATTGCAATACATCAATATTAGCAAAGATTAACATCACGAACCAAGTTGTCCTCAGTTTCAGACACAGCAGCAGGTCCATCATCATGTAGATGATAGCACTGAGAATGTGAGACAAGGTGAGCTCATGGAAGGGGTGAAACTTTTCAGTTTACATTCAATCATCTGTAGCTGATTCAGATGAAAGATATTCTTCTTAACACCTACATTAAGTAGCTTTTGATATATTGTATGTTCTGCTATAAGCGGGTAAAGATAATCTTGTATCTATTTAGCTTGTATGGGGTCTGTCCTAGCAGCAGAAAGAGAAAGATGGAAGCGAAGAAAGTGGAAATGAAGGTTGCACTGAAGGTAGTGAGGAGGTTGAGGAGAGGAAAAAAAATGCATAGGAGGTATTGATCAAGTCAGCATAGGTGCCCCACCGAGATGGTTTGTACAAAAGGCCCAGAAATCTGTGCTACACCTCTGCCCCTAACCATGGAGAAACACTGTACTAAACATCCCTTTCACTGACTAACTCTTACATTCTGATTATATAAACTGATTTGATCAAGTTTTCTTTTAACCTGTTGGCTCCTGAGCAAAACTTGAACAGCATCATATTTTGGCCTGAAGAAATTCAGGTATCAAAAGTTCATTCTAAGCTTGTTTTGTTTTCTTAGTGGGTCATAGTTGCACTCTTATTTTCTTGGTTTTTAAAAGTTTTTTTTTTTTTTTTTATAATGTGCCTTGGCCCACAGAAAAAAAAAAACATGCTTTGGCTTGACATCTACCTTTATATTGAAGCAGGTGCTTAGTCTTCACACTCATCAGAGAGAAGCTGCAGTATTACATAAATCTGAACCTTGCTGTGATCCCTTCAGTAGGTGGTCAAAAAGACTGCGATGGATTTGTGTGCGCTCGTTGTTCTTCTGTCTTCTCAGAGGGAAATCACTATTAAACGTCTTCTCACCCACAAAGAGCCTGACTGACTCTGCTCTCCCAGCGAGTCTGTATTTAGCTTGATTTATGACATCGTTTCGCAATGAAGGCCAGTGTGAGGGGAAAAGATTCATTAAGGAGCACAGTTTATGTTTTAAACAAGTCCGGAGGGGCTACGGGAATACAGATTGACACATAGATGTGTGCTTGTTTCATCCTCCCAACTAAAGCCAGAACCTCTCGGCCCCCTCTCCTCTAGTCTTGCACACTGGATAGCACAAAGGCGGTTTTGTTCTCTGCCTGCAGGATGCCCTGAGTCCATTCCACTCAGTCCATAGTATCCTGCTGTGATAACACTGCTCCAGACATATTAGACCTCCTTGCAGCACCTGGGGGCCCTTCTCAGCCTCCCTTAATGTCATCCCCACTGACCTTCCCAACCACTAACGGCAGCCACCTATTTGTGTTCATGTTTTCCATCTACAACTTTTTCAAATAGGCCAGCGGTCCGACATTGCAGTGTTTACTCTTTATCGGTCGATACTCTTTAATCCCCGAGATGATGCTTTCTCTCATGAACTCAAAATAGCTCGTCCTCCTCCCCAGTGAAGCCACAGGCCCATTACTCTTTATTAGCTCTTATCGTCTTAAATGTGGCCATCCATTAGAAGCGTGGCAACAAACATCCCCAGCTGGTCCCTCAGTAAGCTGCCGACACACAAACACACACACAAATTAAAACGGACCTTTTATTAAGAGCATTTATATTGCTCTGAATTCAGCTCATGTCAGAGAATAAGCAAAACTAAACTGCAAAGCATGTTCCCTTCAAAGATTTCAAACCTTGCATTGTGGCTATGTCTCTGTCCTCCATGACGTGAGCTTCCCTGGCTCAGCAGGCTCCACATACCTCTATCTGCCTGAATGATTTCTTCTCTATGGAGGCTGACATGAAGTAATGCCATACTGTGTTGTGTATTGATTCCTCTACCAGTCCCTCTTTCTTGAATTTCTTTGTGGCTCAAAAGCATAAATCATCTGCAAATGATCCTTGAAGGAAATATTGTATTTATTATTCTTGACGCATGGTCACAAATTCAATAGCCCTTATTAATTGAACACGGTGAGAAATATGATGTGGGTAATTCAATGGGACTGGAGAGCTTTCTCTCATCCCTCATATTTAAGGCTGTCCTGTTTAGCATTCACAGCAAAGTGCAAGAGCGACTTAGGGTCGCGAGGAGGGGTCAAAGAGTGTAATTGTAAACTTTGGCAAACAGTATTTATCTGTCATCTTTTCAGTGTGATTTGCTGTTTTCACTTCTTAGAAAATTCCATGTAGACTACCAGCATAAGAAACTTTTTATATTACTTTTTTCTGTGACTTTTTTCATTGTTGCTCACCATCTACTTTTTCAGCTTTCTGTCCTCGTTCCTTATATCTTGTCTCTCTTGACATGTGTGATGAAGCAGAAAGATCAGGAACTGAGCCACTGGCCAGACAAGCAACCATTCACTACTGTGCCCACCTACATTACTGCAGTCAGGAGTGGGCAGCAGGAACGTGGCCTCCTTGCTGGTGTCCTTTGTTGTGACTGTTCATTTACTCAGCCTCAGCGTGTGTGAAAGCCTCTCTTTGCTCTGCCAGTCCCATTCCAGCTCTACATATCGTAGCGTTAAGCCTCGGTTGTAGGATGAGTGAGCCTGTTCTGCTTGGCCTGTCAGCACTCATCTGGGACCTGCCTCTCTCCCGTGCACACCTCTGCATAGCTGTCCGTGTCTGACATAGGAAAAAAAATGGAAAGCTTAAATTGACTGGATATGCAGGAGTGGCATATTTCGTTTTAGTATTTATAAGTGACAACCAAAGTAATTGGAGATAAAATATTTTGTAAGGGCATTACATACTCCATGTTTGTATACTGCCTCAGAAAGTAGATTACACAGAAAATAGACCAGCGCTGACAGAGATTCCGAATCAATTTCCTCTGAGCGACTCATAAATTGACTTTCACTGTGTTATGGCCAGAGCTAAAAGCCTGTGCTTGTTAAGTCCCAGGGTGATTTCATCTGTCAAAAAACATCTTGTTTTAGGGGATTGGGCTATCCTAGAATAATAAGAGGGTTGTAATCTACCTGAACTGCAGCAGTCACTAGTTTTCTCTCAGAGCCGTGCTAACATGCAAAAGTATCACCCTGCATCGTGTTTTTTTTCTGGTTAACACTGACCCAAAGAACATTAGATATATAGATAGAACTCAAAATGTCAGCCTCATTTTGGCAGGAGATGAAAATCTGGAGGCTCATCGAACTCATGATGGTGAAATGTCACATGATCTTAGACAATATATCCATTAGCTGTTGAGATATTTAAGTCAGGGTGGAAATAGCTAACTGCCTGCTGAACAGATTAATGTTGTTATCTTTACAGCAAATCCTCCTCAGTGCTGCAGGTGTTAGACACACGGAGCTGTCATTTTTCCCATTCAACAATAATAAAATGATGCAACCATCCTTTGTATTTGACGAATGCTGCAATAACCAAGGTGTCATCAGCATGAGGTCCTGCTCCACAGGCAAAACTCCGCCTCAGCTGTGTTTCCACATATAGAGGGAAAAATTGGAAATGAATAAAGAGATTCAAACATTTGAATTCATAAGGCTCAGCATAATGTTGGCTCTGGTTTTACACTTTAATGCCACACAATAGGAAAATTTAATTATACATGATGCAGATCATAAAGTAGATGCTGATATAGACTTTTTTCCCCCTCAGTTGAAGTATCATTAGTGCTCTTTTGTCTTTCCATTTCTCTTCCAGCTTAAAGCTTTATTTATCCCTTACACCTCCCACCTAAAGAAATGGAATAAGCAAATTGTATATCCTACAACATAGCATGTAGATATAGAAGTCACAGCAGGGTAACTGCAGTTAGTAACACAGCTGTCACACAAACACAGGGTATGAGATATTTAAAGCCAGCAAGCCCAAGTTTGGACAATGCCGATTTAAGCGCATTACAAGAGAAAATATTAAGTTAAACTATGTTTACCAGCTCCTGGGTTTGGCATTATAATCACTGAGACAAAGGTCAAATAAAATATACAGAAGCATTGAAGTGCATTTTCTTGAGTTTGGACTGGTCTCAACATATTTAAGGTTACAGTTTGCTGTGACAAGGCACCTACATGACCAAATTCAGCTTCTCTCTTTCACCGAGATAATTCCAAATTTGCATTTTTAAAATGGCACCAGTAATAACTTTGTTTCTGGACAAGCAATTATATAATTTCTAAATGCAAAGCTTGTAAACTATCACAAACTTAATAAATTAGGAGGATATGTGGTTTTTGCTAGATTTTGTTCACCTCTGTGACAAGGCACATAGGTGTCACCTAAATCAGGCAGGGTTTTTTTTTTGTAGCGTTGCATAAGGATGAATGTAGGCAGTCATATTTTCCAAGTTGTGTATATAAGCACAGACTTGAGCACAATTTAATTCTTCAGCCGTAAACTAAGAGGACAGTAAATCACATTCCAACTCGGAGAGTAAGGTGCTCGATAGAGAGAACTCTTTGCTTTCACCTTAATTGAGACATGAGGGCTTTGCCATGAGAGTCAGTGTAATGTTACAGCTCAGAACCCAGAGGGTAAATTTGTTCCTGACTGTTCTGTCTTTCTAGACTATAACACTTTTCATTTACCAGCACTGTTATGCCTCGAAGAGAACAATACCCCATGCCAACAATTGACACAAAGCTCCCACTTGTTCATGAAAAATACAAATTGCCCTGTATTGTTCAGCTCCTCAGAAGAGTTTCCTATTGTAAAGTCAATGTCTGGATGTATACTCAAAAGGACTACTTGATTGTTTATGTTGGTTATGGTTTGAGGTTTGGAGTTTGCCTACTTCCTGCAACCCTGCAGTGTAGGTGACAGAGCACTGAGGTCAAAAGAGTACCATGAATCTCAAATTCTTGACTGATTTGTTACCCGTTTGGACACTGATTTACAAGAGTGATCAGTGGGAAGAATTACTCCAGCGTGAAGATAGAAGTGGGGCTATGGGAGTGTAGTCACAGGGCAGATTGATCTTGAGAAGATCACAAGGTCAAATCCCACTCTTCTTATTATTAAACCATCTTTATGTCTGTTGTGCATTTCTGCTGAAAATCTGTCCTTGTGCCTGAGATAGCAAAGCTATACAGTGATATGAATTGTAATAATACAGCTAGCTGATATGTGAATTGTCTTTAGGACATTGAACCAAGTGTGGTTGGTTCAGATGCTACTTTACAAACCTAATCTGAAAAGGGATGCTCTCTCCATCCCTAATCTTAAGAAGTGGCAAAGTTTTATGTATTCTGGTTTGATTCAGAAAACCTTAAAATTGATAAAGAGCATACAGTGTTTTTCCACATGACTCTATACCACGATACATTGCACAGAATGAAACACATCTTGCAATCAAATGCACCCACAGAGGCACCAAACCTGTCATATAAATGCAAGTTAATTTCTCAATTTCTTAGCAATAAACATGGTCAATTTATATTGCTACAATACATTATATTAGCAAAAAGCATCTAATATTGAATTGGCCATTTGAGTGTATTGTTTTTCCTTATAACTGCAGGCAGAAAACAAATACTTGAGTCTTGGTGGCAAAACAATGTGCTAAATGTAATATGATTAATTTGGACACAGCAGAAAAACACATACAGCTCCCTCAGCCCTGCAGTCCGTGGGGATAACTGAATGAGTGGATTAATTCAGGCACTACATTGGATCAATTAGTAAAAGGTTAAGTAATTCAGGAGAACTTGAAGTTGTGAATAAGTTACTTGAATCAGTGCAGTGATTGGTAATTTATCAGTGTTGACAACAAACATGTATAACAGTATTTTTTTTTTTTTGCTACTTCAGATTGCCTACAGCTGCACTTTTTTGCAGACTAAGTCATAAAACGTGATTCTTTGGCCCATCCTAAATCAAAATAAATAAATACATTTTCTTTTTTGTCTTCTAGTCGCAGACTTTCGAGTGCTGGAGGGTTTGCAGAGATATTCCTCCATCCCTACGTACTTGCCTGTCAACTACCAGCTGCTAAATGCTGACCTGGCATTTTTCCTGAAAGAAGCCAATCAGGACTTCATGAGGAACTCTAGCCTGGTGTCACGGACTGAGTCTTTCTTCATCTACCAAGCCAGAAGTTTGCCTTTGGTGAACGCTAGCTATGGGCCTCTCTCTGTGGAACAGCCTATCCCGCTGGAACTCCTACAGAGCCCCGGGACCTTTCCTGCCTCTTCACTTTTTACCTTCAACTGGAAGATGCAGACCTTCATCATGAATACCCGGATTCATTTGGCCAAGCCCAAAGTCCAGGTGCTGTTTTATGTTGCGGGCAGGGACTGGGATGACTACAGCGCCATTGACAAGCTGCCCTGTGTGCACATGTTTGCTTTCTATGAAACCCAAGAGGTGCGTGGAACTTGCCAGTTGAAAGGAGAGTTGGGTCTGTGTGTGGCTGAGTTGGAACCACTGGCCAGCTGGTTCAGCCCACCGAGTGTGGTGCCCGGACGCCAGAGGAACACAGAAGTGCCCGAGGGCACCCCAGTGGAGCTTTATTACATGCTGCAGTCCACGGAAGCAGGAGAGTGCCACTCAGAGGAGTTTAGAAAAGACAGCTTCATCCGCTCAAGTCAAGAGGGGCTTTTTGGCTCCTACACTTCCACGCCGCTCAGGAGAATCGGTGGTGTAAGGCTCTACCAGAACCCAACCGAGCCCCCCCTTGCTGAACACAGGCTGGATAATAACTTTATGGTCATGGTGCCAGCTACACCCATGAGGCAGAGGGAAACCGTGTCTACTTTTATCACTGTGTCAGCCTACTCCACTGTGGAGATGTTCACTCTCAGGTAAGAATACTGTTGTTTTTTGCATGCATTCATTGTTAACTGGCTCCTGTGTATTCTTTGCGATAAATGCAGGAGAAAATGCTAAATGCTAAACGAAGACGCAACACCAATTATTTCAATAGATTTTTTTAAAGTAATGTTTTGACCACAGTTAACACATTATCTTTGAATCAAGGTGAAAAGTAATTATTTCTGCTGTTATATTTAGGGTAACAACAATCGCTCTGTCATGTGGATTATGGTCTGAATTGGAACTCAGAATTAATAACCACAAAGACTTAGAAGAGGGTTGGCTTGTTAATTTTATAACACACAGCTAATATGTGGCAGGGCTTGTCTGGACGTGTTGTAAAATCTTTATCATCCTCTGTATCAAGAGAGATGTACAGGAGAACAAGCCAAGCAGGCAAAAATGAACTCCTGCACAAGGTCGACACTTATGGTGGAATTATTTAATCAACTATTTCACGGTGTCCTTCTCTGAGATGTGATTTGAAATTTTATAAAGGCTTTTGTGATGGATTTGGACAAAAGCACTCACCAACACACTGTGACAGCTTCCAGGAAGATATGAGCTACAGACTCTTTGTCAAGCAACTCTGCAGCGTACAAGGAATTTTTAAGTAGATTAAGGTTCATGCTTTACAAAAATACTTTACAATAATATTATTACATCCCATAAAGTTATTGAACTTATCATAGCTCCGAACCTGCTTACCAATCATTTCCCCTGTGTGATACTGAGGAAGAGTAGTGTTTATCTCCCTGGAATAGCTTGAGTTAGTGGAGTTGTTGATGGGTCATTATCACAATGAACCAATGAGATTTCAATCAGGATTTAAGTAATTAAAATGCAATGCAAATGAGGATGTCATCAACTAAAACGCCTGTCCATTAGTGTAATAACTGATGCTGATCTTGATGACGTTGGTTCAGAATACATGAACCATTGGAGATGCTCAAACTGGGGGTCGAATGAGTTTATCAAGCTATGTTAAAAGCAAAACAAGCTGAATACAAGTGTTTTCTGCTCAAGTAATGTGAAAAGCAGAGTAGCAATTAAATAAAAACCCATTAATGCTCATATCAAGCTGTTCCACATTTTTTTCTACTTGTTTACTAATGAAGATTATTTTCCCACCTAACAAAAAAGATGCACAGAGGCGCTTGAAGCTCTAAATTGGAACCAAGGTAAACAAATTTGTAAGAGCTGTGAAGTTTTAACAAGCCAAACACATTCTTCAGACCTGTGATTCATTTAATCTCCAACTAGTTCTCCTGAGGTGATAAGGCATTGAAAACTTTTAGTTTTTTTTCCCAAACTAAGAAATAATTTGTTTCCTCGGAACAAAATGAACATGCCAGCCTGGCCGCAGAGGCCGTGCCTGTGGTGATTTTATTTGGCAGTGTGGCACATGGCAGGCGCAGGTTAGCCATCTGAGAGTGATAGATATGGAAAGGCCTCTGTGTGGTCCTAGGTGATAAGGCTGTCCTCATACATGCATTTGTAAGGACGCTTAATCAACAGAGCGAAAGGAGTTTGATCTCTATATTCACAGCATTATTATCATCTGTGTACTACACTCCTCTGGGTCAGGCATTGTTGGCTGTATCTGCGAATGCAGGATGAGCTCATGATCCTGTGAAATTTGTCAAACAGACTGCTTTAAACACTGCTTTAAATTCCAGCTTGAATGGGATCACTCATTTTTTATTCTAAAATCCAAAGCCTAGTCCTTCATTTTTATTTATTTTCTTTTATTTGTTGTTTTGCATAAGTATTGACAAAAATTATGTATAAAATGCAGACTTGGATGAAAAATCTAGCATTTAGAGGAAAGTTAAATGACCGTCAAATCAAATCCAGTTTTCACCTTCACCTGTTCCATTACGGTGAAAAGCCCATGCTGTGATAAATGTTAATGAAAGCTTATTTCTCACATTTTTAATAGCCAATCATCTGGCCAATTTATTGCTTTTGTGGATACTCAGCAGGTTATTGCTTCCTGGGTTATTCCCTTGTTGACATGCTACTTTTAATTTGATATGTTCTGATTTGATTTGACCTCCACTGAGTTAATAGCTTCTGTCAGTCATGAGCAGAAAAAAGTTTTCTTTATTTTTACAGTAGTTTATTTTCCTCAAATGTTGAGGAGGTTTTTTTATGGAGCTTGTTCCTACTTTTTTTTCTACTTTTGGGCACTATGAGAGTCATTCTGACAAGAGAACAGTTCTTTTTCCTGCTTTGCTCTCTTTGATGAACCATTATCCACAGGAGAAAAGATTAAAGGATTTGAATGTAACTTGAGAAAGCAAACTGCTTGAATTGTTTTATATAAAAGAGTACAACATATTTAAATGTGTCAGAGACACGTTCAACCATGGAGAGATCCATCAAATAATCATAAGAAGATCTTATTTCAAAGTATGACATTTTATCTCTCTTACTGTCAGTCAATATAGATTGCCCTATACATCACATACAGATAGTAATTAATGAGCAGATATATTCACGCTATTCTGTACTATAGTACGTATTATAGAAACTGAGACATTTCACTTTTTCACTGAAAATAGCTCGGTTTGAATTTGATGGCAACAACACATCTCAAAAAGTTGGCAGAGGTTTATGTTTACCATTGTGTAGCATCTTCAAAGTCTTCACAATTTTATGTTTCGGAACATTTTTTCTGAAATTGTTACACAGTTTTTAGATGTCTGTAACAGACTGGTGAACCTTTAAATCTGAGCGGCTCTTCCTCTCAGAGATGCTCCTTTTATACCCAGTTATGCAACTGACCTGTTGACAATTAACTTAATTACTTGTCAAATGCTCCTCTAGTAGATATTTCATTTATGCTAATTACTTTTCCAGTCTTTTGTTTCCCCTGTTTCAAGTTTTCTGAAATATGTTGCTGCCACCAAATTTAAAATGAGCTAATATTTGTCATGAAATGGTGAAAGTTTCAGTTTCAACATCTGACATGTTGTTTGTGTTCGATTGGGAAAAAACTATGGGTTTATGAGATTTGCAAATCATTGCATTCTGATTTTATTTACAGTTTATATAGCATCCTTACTATTTTGGAGTTAGGGGTTAGGAAAAGTAAGTAAAAAAGTAGGTAATTAGTTATAGACCATATCTAATTTTGTGTTGTTTATAGTTACTCCAGATTTCTCTTGTACGAAGAAGTCAAAATAATTAATTTGAATAGGTTCATTGGCTTATCACTAATATTAATACAGGATTTTCCAGTGTGTTTCTAGTATCCCCCAGTGGTCTATCCTGCTCTATAGACCACCAGGAATTATTAAGGAAACACTTGGGGATAAATCATTTCTACGCAGTTTTTCCAGATTAATTCTTCATTCTTTTCTTTTTCTTTTTTTGTCTTTGTTTTCTTTTGGGCTAACTGACCATTAACTTGTCATTACCTCCCTAATGAAACATAGTTGCAAGTTAATTATTGAGTACTGCTTAAGTCTTAGTTAATTGTTCCCTGTGCCTTGTTCTGCCTAGAGAGCATTCAAGTGATAAAAATGCAGCTGTGCAATGTTGTTCATAAGCATTCCTCTTAGCTTGAGCATTGCAGCTGTTCCTCATGAGAACAACAAAAAAAAGGAAAGAAAACTAAATTTTAACACATAACTCACATCACAACACAGTCAGTTACAAAACAAGACTATTTGTTCACAAATCCAAATTCAATCTAGTTTTTTGTATAATAATAATGAAAAATGATTACAATTCTAAATCTAAAACTTATTTCTGATTTCATGAGGTACATCTATCCACCTTAAGTCTTGCAGAATATTTTCACAACATAAGGTGTGTTTAGATCCACTGGGCTGAAACAAACAAAACTGTCTACAGCTGATAAAGTGATGAAGGGGCCTCAGTAGTGGCGCTGTTGAATACAACAATTCCTTGAGATTATTACAGATTACTAACACACAACAAGCAGTTTGTGTGTGAGTAGGCAGAGGGGCATGCTTTACAATAATAAACGGAAACCGCTTTTCCTCTAAAAATATTTGCCATCAGAAAGTGTTTGGAGATAAATTTGACTTGAGCAGCTTGCTAGAATAGTTTTTGCACATAAATTGCAGATAATGTCAACAAATAAAAAGACATTGTTTGGAGTTGCTGTTTCACCTATCTAGCTTGTGACATGTAGATCTGTTCTCACTTGATTTGGTTTTGGGACGGGGTGGCATGTCTTGGAGGAGGGAAGATGTTTCTCCAACCTTCTCTTTTCACACATGGCACGAGGCACAGGCAGTGAAGTCCATTTTATATCTGGTCTGACTGATTCAGACATTTGCATTCTTACATACAGTTCCGCTGGATAATAAAAATATTTGGGACTGGAATACATGTATTAAAGCAGTTTAGGTGGAAACACTGTACAGAAAAGGGATTGACCCTCATGCTTTACACTCATTACCATGTTCTTCAAACATTTGTCTAGTTACGTCAATATATAAATCTTTTTGGGGATTAGTTCAATATTATACCTTGATACGGTTTACAATATTAACATGAAAGGATATATGCTCATCATACAAGGTAAATGAACATTTAAAAAAATTTATTTTGCAAGATGAGCAGTTTAATTGCTATGCATTCATTAACTGTATTCCAACTTTATATTACCCTAATTTATTGTCTTGGATGAGCTATAGTGTCACATCAAACCCTCTGTAAGTCTGTTTCATCATGAGCATAAATTACTCCTTGTAATATCTTAAAACATTTTGCACACTGGCAGATTTTGTCCAGTTGCTGGGGAGCCAACTAAAGAAAAAGACATTGAAAAAGCACTTAGGACTATAAGGCCATTAAATTTAATATGCAAGTAATGTATAAGCTGAGGTCATTATCATAATATGTTTTCTGGTATCACTGTGCGAGCAATTTAGATTGTTATGTGTCATTGATAATTCATTATTATCCCTTAGTATTATTTGGTTCATATGCAAATCAAATGCAAAGAGGGAAATGGTTTTAAAGGATTCTCCTCATTCAGTCTCTAGAGGTATAAAATATGAAAGAAAAGGAAAAAAGTTACACAGTACAAAAAAACAATACAAAAGAAAATTGCTCTATTTTCTATGTTGTTGCAGTGCTGCCATATAGCATGAGTCACTGGATAGTGAGGACCATTACACGTGCCTTGTCCTCCCTGAATGTACTCAGCCATTATTCTAACAATAGATTAGTCAATTCAAGTAACTAATTTCAACACGTTTCATGACGGCTTGCTATCTTCCTCTCACACATCATTTCTTGCTTCATTGTTTATGTAGAGATGAACTAACAAACACAAATTTCCATCCTGTTACAGTCTTTTTACCTGGTGCAGTGAAATGTAGCTGGAGACCTTTAGTTTTCTGTTTCAACCCACAATGACTGAGGTGACAGGAAGCATTCAGTTGAGGCTATTTATTGGATTTTAAGCGCAGTTCCCTTAGGCTTTATAAATGGGTCTTTTTCCCCACAAATGCTGTAGAGCACTCATAAAACTTAGATGTGTAAAACCAGAGAAATTCCCCTTTTATGAAAACAGCCAAACCAAACCCATGAATATTATCTCAAAATAAAACAATGTAAGTGCAGCGTGTTTTGCCATTAAGAACTAAAAGAATTTACACAAGAAGGCCCCACTTTAATCCTTAAAATCTTAACTCAACCACATTTCATACATTGCCAACACTGCACAAATTAGAATAGCAATATTTAAGCAAATTTCACTAAAAAGTTATACATTTTGTTATAATGAAGGGTTCAAGATAGAAAGATATTTTTTTCATTGACAAAAAAGAAAGTGCCGATGAAAAATGGTTTCTTTCAACTAAAAGAGGCGACCCATTCTGACATTTCTTAAAAGCAACAAATACAGTATTTCACATAGAATTAAACCTTTATTAGATTAATATAACCTTTGATGCACAAATAGTATCTGCAATAAATTAGCTGTCACTGAAAAAAACTACAGAAGAGAAGAGTTTTATAATTAAATTTTTTTCAATCAACAACTTCAATGTGTCTGTACTGTATATACAGCAACCTTTAAGTTAAATATCACAAGTGCTTCTAAAATAACCAAACAAACTCTTTAATCCCCCTTCTCTGGGTGTCAAACAAAAGATGCTAAAATTACAAATATTGCACTTCTACAAAATATTGAGTTTTCTGTGCTGAGAGATTTTAACTGCAATGGCTGTGGTTGTTCTTTTAGCTGCAAATTGTCTGTGTGTTTTGTGTGTGGTAAATGATGTGGAAGGTGAGTGACCGCACATGGATATGCATATGCTCTCTTTGTGTTTGTGGCGGTTATGGGAGCTCAGTCTTGTGGCAATTTGTTTAACAGTTACTCAACACGAACATTTTGTTGTTAGAATTGGTCAGATCCACTTTGCTTTTCATCAACTGACTTCCTGCCTGAATGATCCGCTCTGCTGTAGAGTCAAGAGGTTTCCAAGCGGCAAAAATAAAACAACCGGGTATTTCAGAGAAGGGACGGTGCTTCTGCAATGCTTCAGTAATGCTGCGCCACGCGCCTGGTGGGACCGGTCCCATTGATTTGAGTATCTGCGATCAGTTGCAAAGCCTCTTCCTGCAGATACGAATTCCATACATCACCCAAAGTTGAGGTCAAAGTCGGATGTATATCCCATACGTGTCACATTGCTGTTAAGACTGGGGTCGCGTCTGAATATCGGATACGGATCGGATTTGGAATACCTCCTGATGTGAAAAGATCAGATTTGAAGTGGTTTGAGCTGTTTACACTGGCAAGAAAATATCCGATCTGTGTCACTTAAAGGCAAAAAGATCAAATATGGTCCACATTTGATTGCAGTCTAGGCGAAGTCTCAGATTCCGCTTTAAGTCGATTCCGGTCGTTCTGCGCATGCTCGTTCCCTCGTCCTGTTGCCACGACGCACATATTCTGCGCTGGCCGCCCAAAGCGAGCGTTGGACTCGAACCGTGTCCATTCACGTGAAAGTGAAGTAGAATGCTAGTGTCCAGCTGCTGCTTCAAAACTAGAATCAAATTCAAGTGAAAATGGTTCTTATTATGTGGTTTTTCCATGGTGTAGTCGGAAAAAAAAAAACAGGAAGTGGAGTTTGTTTTTTCTTCAGGTAGATGTAAGTAAGTCACTTCTGCCCCCTGTCCAATCAGAACCCTTCCCAACCCCCAGATCTAAAGCGAAATTAAGAAAAAGTATTTTCCATGTAAACCTTAATTCAGAATTATTATTTCCATGTAAACCCGAAAGTGAATACTTTAATTCAGAATTATTTCATTCAAAATAATTAATTCTGAATTAAAAAGCATCAGGAAACTGTAGCCAATGAACAAAGACAGAAAAATGATAAACAAGCACATTACTGTTCTCCTGTTCTTTGTTCTTACCCCAACTACAACATTTTAGTTGCCCAAAAGCTAAATTGCAATGCTTCTCTTGATATGCTTGCAGACCCAAGAGACCACTGCTTGCAAGAACTGCATGTATGTCATTTGGACATACATGGACTCAAACCACTAACCCTGTCTTGAAGGAACAAGTTCCCTATTACCACAACCGCCCTAATGTTCACTGAAACATGTAACATGTCACTGTAGCACGTCAGTGCTGGTGGTGGAGGGTTCTTGTCACAAATGGGACAAAAAGAAAATAAGTTTTCATAGTGGCCTAATACACTGAATCTCCTCAAATATGTGTTTCGTTGTAGCACAATTGGTTCATTACATAAGCCTCCAAACTTAATCAACCGGAATGAATAAGAATAGATTCATATTGCATAGTAAAAGTTTCATGAAATGTTCAGTGAGATGGGCGTTTTGGATGTGTGTAAGGTAACACTTGAGTTGACTCAGTTAACATGAGTGTGGGTTCTTCTCATTTCTCTATTTCATGTCACTTTGTCTCCTCTCTCCTTCATCACCGTGACCTGGAAATCGATCGCAGCACACTGTCTTGAAGAATGTCTCAATTTCTAAATTAAAGGAGAGCAGAGGTTTGGTGGAGGAGCCATAAGTGAGGATGCAGATGTTTATACTTTGGAAGCCTGTCTGGCACCTTTGATGCTTACACATAATGTTGTGTTTTGTATTAAAAGTGAATACAAAAGATGTCATGAACACTGGTATGAAAGAGTGACAAGAACAATAGGATACAGCTGTTTGTATAGCAAAGTAGAAGATAATGAATTTGTGCCACACAGAATATTTAAATCCTTGTTGCCTCTTCCTTGGCTCGCATCTTTGGACTAAAACACCAAGAGAAAAGACAAGGCAATAGACTGGGGTTGTTTGAAATAAGAAATGAGAAGAATGATGTTCGCATGTCTCAAGAGATGTGTGCACCAGCCAGATAAACACCACTGGTCTTTTGCAGTCTAACACTGTGCCTACAGAGAAGAGTCTAACAAACAAAAGTTTGCACAGGGATTTTTAATAAACTACCCATCTTTTGCTAAACATTGTGTTCATATACATCACTGTCTGTGAACCAAATATTTGTGTGTCTGTTTGTACCTGTACAGAAGTGCTTGTGTAGGTGTAAAACACCTTGCAACATCCACACTGAACCATACAAGTACTGCATGTTGCTGTGATTGAATCAATTTACCTTGTCTTTCAAAGGTGATACTTCAGTAAACAAATTATCTACCATTATGCTTAATTATGCGTGTTGATGGACAACAGTGACTAATGAATACAAGAAGTACTTCTTACTTGTACTAGAAAATGAGGACCTAAACACAGACACTGAACCATGCAGGTAGGACAAGCAAAGGTGAATATGGATAACAACAGTCAGATTATTATGAGGGAGTGAAAAGGACAAAGATGGGAAGTAGAACAAACCTGATGCATGCATAAAATATACTTCTAACATGAAAGAGGAAAATACGCAACTAATAAAAAAACCTTAATAGAGCTATTAACTATATCCGGCACAGCAAAATCTGGCTTAAAGTAGCACTATGTAACTTTACAACATTGACATTCCTGACTTGTTTGATGGCACAATGACATTAATTATGCACATTCCTGGAGCCGTTGTTTGCCAGCAGCGTCCTGAGGCTGAGAAACCGCACTTCACAACTTTTGCTGCCCGGACAATGCATCACATTTTAGCCAAATTTCACTTTATGCACTGTGCTACACATCGGCAGCTGGATATCAACACTCTGGCTGTGTTGTACAGGCTGAAGCAACAAAGAAATGCAAGAGGACATTATCGGACGAAGAGAAGAAAAGAAGAAAAAAGGGAGAGAGCAAGAGCTAAGACAAGGGTCAACATAGGACTTGAGAAAGCTTTGTCTACAGTTGGAATTTTAGCTGCTGTTAGGGAGCGTGTCCCTGAGAACATATACTAAAGTTCTGTAGTGCTTCTTTTAAATTTCTGCAGTGAAAAGACAAATAAGATTGAAGTTATTCTTATGTAAATCATTGTAAACACTTGTCTGGGGCAGGTTTTTATCCCAAAGGCCCTGTCACTTCCTAAGAAATTAGTATTTTTCTTAAATCTATCTATCATAAACATGATATTTCTTTTTTCTCTTTTTTTTTACAATGATGATAATAAAATGGATAGTTCTATGCATAGAGGAATTTCTTATTTCTTATTTTTTTAAGCTATTTTACCACATGTCTTAACACCATGTCCACTGTTGGAAGACACTTTTAAACACAGCACACTTTCAAATATAAACTGGAGCACATCAGTTAACCTTTTCCCTCAAAAGCCACCAAAACACTTCATTATTCACCCAAATGTGACTCATGCTGCTGTAACAATGATTTATGCTGTCACCCAGCAATACTTCGGGGAACTAAATGTTCAGTAAGTTAAAGAACACTTACAACTTTATGCACTGCAAATTGCATGCATAAAGTGTGCTTGTGTCTTCTACCTTGGCACAAATTTATTTAATGTTGCACTGCAACATGAAACAGCCACTCCATGCCAAATCGTTACATGGTCTCCCTATGCTGCAGACTATTCCATAGTTTATTTTTTACAGTAGTATACATATCACCACTAAATAGTGTCTGTGTCTAAAAATTCATGATAATTTGTGTTAGCACGTTATAAACAAATCTGTCTGTCAAATACATCATAACTCAATCAGGTCCTTGCCTGAATATGAACTATTTTAACAGAGTATCTTATTTGCTGTGGTGATATCAAAATTTGCTAGTGGAGTAGATTGAGTAAAACAGATATTCATGAGGTTGTAGGAAGTGATGACTTCATGCATTTTGTGTCTAAGCTAAGCAAAAGCATACACTGTTTACTGTTTACAATGTATCTTGGAAAATCATTTACTATGTTTCCATTCAGATTTGTTACCAGGACAAAATATTCAGGGTCAGAAATATTTGCTTCCAGATTTCTCTATTAATATGCACACGTAAGATCCATTTAGTCTTCCAAATCTACATCCTCTACAACCAAATCAACACACTCTAGCTGAAAGGCAAGCAGGAAGGCTAGTGAGCTCATCTTAAATCATGCCGTTTAAGCTTCAGGCTTTTAGATGCTGACAACAAATGGCTGCAGACAAAAATCCCAGTTAAACTAATACTTCAAAGAAATAAATGTTTAAACTGCTCAGTTGTGAAAAAGGCAAAATTTAAATGCTGGCTGAAACTAAGCAAGAGTCACGTCAATTTTACATAAGACCACCAGACTTGGATCAAATCAGTGGTCATATATTCGTATTTGATTCATTATGGTGCAATTTCATTTGAAAGCCATCATCACGAACTATAAACAAGCACTGAATCAGCAGCCACTGCGGTGCTTCTGTGGGGGAGAGCATGTGATGAAAGATGAAGAAAATGCTTTGTCATTTATTGGCAGGAATTGAGGCCATAAGCCATTTTCCTAAAACAGCTTTTCCATTTTAAAGTGGGAGACACAAGCATTGTGGGGATTGGATAAAGATGATCAAACTTAACATATATTAGAGAAGTTTTAAACGTTCATTGAATAAATCTTGTCACATGTGGCTTAGTTGTCACATGTGGCTTAATTTCTGTAGTGTGCATTTATTTTGTCTCAGCTTTCAGTGTAATTTGGCATCCTGCTGCGTTAATATCCTCAACATTAGAGACTTTGTGAATCCCTCTTGAATGCCTGGATGCGTTCTATAAAAAAACAACAACAACCATAAATCAATCAATAACTGCAATGTGAATCAGCCATTTTAATTTTATGTAGTATGTAGTCTCCTCATGTTTTCAGTATGCACCTACAAAGTGTCAAACATCAACGTGTCTTATGCTGAGCTCCCCGATTTAAATTTGCCCCATTACGTTCGTTACACTTTTATTAGCTTGTACAGAGTGCGGCCTTGCCAGCAGTTGAATGAGGCTGTGTTAACAAACACAGTTGCCAAGAAATGGGCACACAGGGAGGCTGTATTGCTGTAATAGAGCAGGGCACAGTGGTGCATAGCTCCCACATCTAGCTCCCATTGTTCCCACACAGCTCTTTGGGGGGAATCCTGTCATCTGGCTAGGATCCCTCTGGCTGCTCTCTTAGTAACAATATGGTATTAAAGAGTGAGGAATAGGACTCTTACAGACAGCCACGCACATTATCAGGTGTCCATTTCTTACATGGATGTTGTAGAATTTTGTCTCACCATTTTAAAGCATAACAATCATGTTCAGCTGGAGACACAGAAGAGCCTCTGTTTTTATAGGGTACAGAATTTGTAAAATCCTCAGTCACATCTCATTTGCCAGTGTGTAGGTAGATACCCCATCATCTCCAACAACATGTGCCCTCTGTAATGAAAAACTGCTAGCACAAGGCCAGGCGGAGGACAAGAGTTTCTTTGGCTCTTCTTCTCTTTTCTTCTCACAGTTATTAAACGAATACTGTACAAATGAACAGAGATCACAGTATTCAGTCTATGCCAATCATCTAGAATTTTCTTTAACGTTATCTATCTTTCAGTTTGACTGACTGATACATTTTTTAACCCAGTTCTACTGTGACCGATAAGATTACCATGTTAATTGAATGTTGATGAATGGGAACTACACTGAACCTCACAATAAAATATCCTGCTGGAGGGCTAATAGAGGCCAAGCTCCCTCTGCTGATGAATATATTGACAAGAACAGAGCCTTAGAGATCACAATACATTCCCCACTCTCTACATTTAACATGCAGCGGTAATTATTTCTTTGTAGAGTGACTGAATTAAATTACCATAACTCCTTGTGTATGTTACTCACTGCTAATTAATAGGTCAGTTTATTGAATTTCCGGTCTTTTACTTACTTTCTTTTGCCCCTCATCACTCTTTTATTACCTTCTAAGCATAAACATGATCAAAGTGGTTTTCATACAATTAATTACAGTCTACCCCTTAAACTTGTAGTTTCATGTTTATTCTCGGGTCAGTATTTCATGGATTCTTTCAGGCTTTTTATGATTATTTTCTATTTTAAAGATGTGTTTTTTAATGTCTGTGTAAAGCAGAAACAAATCCATTCTCCAAGTTTGTTGCATCACAGACAAATCTATCATTAACCACTCAGCCAAGCATAAATGATTAAATTGATCATCAAGAAAAACAAATTAGGTCTCAAAATGATGGGAAAATGAGCAGTGATCTCTGCTCTCGGATGCTGGGGATGTGTTCACACAGCACTCCGATTGTCAGATCTCAGGTCGTTTCAAATCAAACACCTGGAGAAAAAAACTTGAGTTCATTTGAACGGAAGCCAACCACTTGAATGTGAAATCCCAAAACATACTGCAGATATTACATGTTTCTATCACCTTCCACTTGTGGACTAAGTTATAACATAGTTCAGTTGTGAAATTGACTTTCCCATGGTGAGTGTGTCCTAGCTCCTGAGGATTCAGCAAACATACATCAGCGCAGCGTGAGCATGCTAGCAGGGGACTGAGACACAGTGTAACATTGTGTCCGTTAATCCCAACTGTCTCAGGTAAAAGATTGTAAAAGTACCAGGTGAATAATGAGGCAGGTGTTAGCAGTGATTCTGAGCTCTATATCACTGCAGCTGTGCACAAAATTTATCCCCAGAGTGTTTGCTCACCATAGATAATCCTGAAATTTTTGTTCTCTGAGTTAGTGTGCTGCCCTCAAACCTCCACAGTGCACTGGTGTTTTGCCAGGTCTGCAGAGGTGCTGCATTTCAGCTTCTGTTTTTACAGAATTAATACATTTTTTCTTGTTTTCATTGACAGTCCAGGTTCTGGAAACTGTAGCATCCAGTAAGCATGCATCATGTTTTTAAGAGTAGGCTTAAGACCCACTTTTTTAGCTTAGCTTTTAGTTGATTTTTACTTATGTAAGTCTTAAATACTTGATTTGATATTTTGTATTTATTTATTATTAGTCCTTTTATTACCAGAGCTTTTTTATTGGACGTTATGTTTTATTCAATGCTTTTACGTTGCTTTTTATTGTTTTTGGTTTCTCCAGTGTTTCCTTTGCGGGGGCCGTCTGTGTTGGGGGTGGTGGTTGGCTGTGGCTGACTGGCTGTGGTAGTGTCGGTGTCGGGGCGGAGGAGGGTTTTCCCGACTTGCCTCCTCTGGTGCCTCATGCCTGTGCCATACGGTTCCGGACGGTGTGCCGCCCCCGATGCAGATGGTTCCTCTAATCTGGTTTCCTAACATTGTTCATCTACATCTAGCCTTATGTTCTATGACTGATCTCAGTTGGGGGAGCGGGTAGGTGGGGTGCTTGGATGTGTTTCAAACGGTAGTGAATGTCTGTGTGTGCTGTAATTGATCACTGTAATCTTGAGGATCAGAGGGTTGGTCAGGTGGGAATGATTTTAACTTGTAAAGCGCTTTGAGTCGCAGTCTTGTTGGAAAGGCGCTTCATAAATAATAATTGATTGATTTCTTTGATCAAAGCAGAACAGTTAGTGAGTATGCCGATCCACGGCTAATGCAACATAGTGGGCCTTTTTAGGATATTCCAGTGTCAGGGGTGGGATCACCATTGTTTACCATAATCGTCCTGCCCTAAAAATCCTGAGTAGAAAACAAATGAAAAACTGTCCAGCTCCCCAATTAAGTGTAACACAGTTCTCTGTCTTCTACACATTTTGAAGTAGGACTATGTTCTGACCTTGAAAATTTGTGTTTCTGACTCGTTTTGATGGCACGGTGACATTTATTATGTACATTTCTGGAGTTGGTGTTGCCCAACAGCATCCTGAGGCTTCACAACTTTTTCTTCCGGAACGCTGAGTCACTTTACAGCTGAGTTTCGCTCACACCGTATTACATGCTATCACCTGGATATCAACACACTGGTCATTTTGAACGTGTTCCATGGCTGATTCATCAAAGAAATGCAAGAGGACATTATCAGAGGAAGAGAGGAAAAGAAAGAGAGAAAGGGACAGAGCAAGAGATAAAACAAGAGTCAACATAAGACTGACTTTTACTGGCTGAAGAGAGCTGAGAGTACAGGTAGGATGCAAGATCGATGTTGAATTAACCGTCGTTAGAGGATGCTTCATTGAGAAAATGTGCCAAAAGTTCAGTATTGCTTCTTTAAGCCCTGACAAAGAAACATGACTTGTTTCTACACCAATCTTTAAATTTGCTTTACTTTGACTTAATGTTTTCCTTTAAAATAATGGCCATCATGAATAAGGATATAAATTATTACTCTGATCATTTTTGTAGTCGTTCATCTATTGCCCTATGCATTATAACACACAATGGAGGGGGCAGCTATGGAGAGTGGAGGCTAATTTGATTGTTTAAGATTGAACTAAAAGAACATCCATCACCATGGTGATGCTCAGAGAACAACATATATCTCAGTGAATACACTTATACCATAACTCTTTGGGTCAGTTTGATTGTATTGTCCATTAAACTGTGAATGATGCTGTGCTTATTAGCAGTCTGGAAGTTCAGTGATATGATTTAAAACAATGATACTAAAGTGAATGAATTACTATTTCTTTTCTTTTCTTTCTTGGATGGACTTGAATATGCTCTTAAAACTTTAACACCAACTGTTTGCAGATTGCATTATATCTTCCTTAGCTCTTGCAGCCACTTGTTTGCTGACACTGGCTAATTACCTCAGAGAGTTGCACTCTTGATCTTATGAGACATAAGTAAAAAAAAAAAAAAAACTAAGTCAGCAATTGGAAGTGATTCTCAGGGGTTCTTTCCCTCTTCTGCTCTGCAGACACTCAGATAAGAAGAACCAAATAAAAAAACAGGATTAGCCGCTTACCAAATATAAGCCCAAATTTATCATGATCAGATACTAAATTGCTGGACCATGTTTTTGCATGCAGATGCAATAAAGATGCATGTTGATAAGGAATGTGTCCTTTCTAGATACCCCTTTGTATGTCCTTAAGGAACACGCAGATAAAAATGAATAAATAGATGAATTAAATAAATAAATAAATTCAATGTGACCATAATTTCTGCACTTGATATTAAGCTGGGCCGAACTCCCTCTTATATTAAGTTGGCTTAGCCCAGATAGAAACAATTGGCTCAGCTCTTTTTTCTTTCTTTTTGTTTTGTTGTTTTGATTTAGCCTACCAAAGCATTGCTACAGTCTGTGAGTATTAAAGGTACTGCAGGTATATTGTTGATTATTTCTTTTTTTCATAGACAAATCTGTTGTTTTCTGTCTCCACTCTTTGTGCATAAACTCAGTAAAGTTAATCTATTACATTTATGGTTGCTGCGTGTTGCTCAGGGAAACTGGCAGTGAGTTAATTTTAATATGTGGCTCCCACGTGTTAAATTTCGAAGGACATGAAACACATTAATTTCCGTGTTTTATTGTCTTTTTCCCCCACAATTTTTGAGGCACTACATACCTGTTAGGAATCAGTTGAGAATGTGCTTCCATCATGTAACAATAAATGAAAGCCTATCTAACAAATCAGTGGTCTGTAAGGACAATCTCTCAGTCCATTGGATCTATTGTTTTGCTAGAGGTGTTTTGGACATATCCTCCTGGGAGGAGGCTGCAGTATAGATCCAAATGTTGCTGGAGAACAGACAACACTTGCACAATCACATTCACAATTGTCCAAGAGGCACATGCAGCAATGGTGAGCACAGAGAATACAAAGGAAGTGTTTTTAAACTGGAAGCACAAACATTACTTTCCCCTCACTGAGATAAAGGTAAGAACATTTTGTGAAATGTACATTAAGCCCAGAGGCAAAGGGTTTCTCCTTTCACCTGGAAGATGTGGCTTGCAAGAAGGAGGTCTGAGGGTCTATGCTCAGACTGTTGCCCACACAACCTGGTTCTAGATAAATGCTTGAGGACGGATGTATGCTATATTTCAGCATTGTCTTTGGTCTTAGCAAACGTGACCAAAGACATGTGGTTGGTATGACTTTTGTGAGAAAAATTAACCAAATATCTGTTCAATCTATAATTCCATCTTTATTTGTCAGTGGATGAAGACACATTCAGAGGTTTTACATAGCAAAGAACATTGTATACTGTATACCTAGGAGTAGAAACATTCCTGTACAAGTGAAAGTCCTGTTTTCATTTTGGGATTGAATTGGATCTTTATATTAAATTATCATCCACAAATGGCAATCAAATTTAAACGGGATGAAGGAAAAATATCTTTAGCTGGAACAAAGTAATAAAAGAATAAAATACCCAAAAAATAAATAAACACCAACAGGATTTATCAAGACCCAAAAGTGGAAGCATAGTTCTGCATTAAGGAGGAGATATACTGTGCAGTATGACTACTTGTCAAAGGGAATACATTTACAGCTGATTGATTATAAAATGTTTCACAGTCTGTAAAAAGTAAACAAATTAGTTGCACATGTCAACTGTCAGTTTAATCGGCATCATCATTAGATAAAATAAAATTTCAGCTTATATTGTATTCATATTGTGTGTTGACAACACAGTAAATGGTTTGAAAATAGAGGAAACTGTTCACCCTCACCCTGCTTTTACTACTAATTTTTTTCTAGTATTTGCTAATATAGTTTTATTTAAAACAAACAAACACTTTATGACCTATTTCCATTGGTGTCCTGATGCCTATATTTGACCTAGTCACTTTTCCTTTCTGCAGCCATAATGGTGTGCGATGTATGAAATGTCCAAGGACACAGGGTAGACTGGGACCTACTTAATCAGTGTCAACTGTATTGATTTTAAATTCTAAAAAGTGCTGCACATCCAGCCAAAAAGTTAAAAAGGGAAACAGCTTTTATTTTTTTCCTATTTAGCCTTACTTAGTCAATTTCTTTATTTTTGTGGGTCTAAAACTGCTTATAGCACAGTTTGGTTTTGCTGTTATGTTCCAGATCTATAAGATTCAAGTAGTATCCATCTCCAGAGAGAATAATTGTGTTTAGGAGTGATGTGTCTCCCTGTCACAATCTTAAGGATGGATCTCTTTAGTCCAGAGGTTACCCACAAAATGTATACTATACAATATTTTTCCTGATTGCTTCTGTACAACATGCTGTTGAAAACCACTTCAGATGTAAGATTTACTCATTGACACCATATGTGTCATTTGAATAAGTTTGGCTGTATTCAGAAATCAGTAAAGTCAAATGTGTACTCCAGTAACAGACAAAAGTATAGTCATCTATAATCACAAATCCCTGTCATCACATCCCCAAGTACAGCCCTGCCATTAAAGCATCAAATCAATAGTTTCAGGGGGAGCTCTATGTACTGGGTACATTTTCCCCTTGCCTTGCTGCACAGTAGCAGTATCAATCCAGTTGTGAATGCATCATTCTAATTTTCCATGGCATCAGTTTCGTAAAGAATACATGTACTGTACATATCATGACATAACACATCGGCATCATACATTTATTACAGAGCCAGGATATGTTGTTGTAATTTTTATGTAATTCACATATTTCAATTAAATAGTAATGTTGGGTTTTGGGGATATTGGAAACTGTTACTCTCACTGTTAAAGTTTTATATATGGCTACTTGGCCAAAGAGAGGATGCCCTCTGAAGTTTTTCTTCCAGGTCATTTTTCCCAAAGGCCATTTATGCTAAGATGTAAAGATAATGCTCTGTGCTTCTAAGATAACTGTGTGCATGTACATCAGAGATATGAACATGTTGCCTCTTCCTTTAGATTAGTTCTTTAATGTCAAGATGATTGGACTACCTGGCAATATCACAATAAATCCCTCTCACTTCAGAATGACAGTTTTCAAGACTTTAAAAGGTCTATTGCTAATTTGATTTCTACCATAATGTGGAACTTAATAACTAAGATACATATACTTCACTTGAGTATTTCCAATTTTGGTTATTCGCATTCCATTACATTTCAGAGAAAAAAAATACTTTTGACTCCATTACACATCTGGCAGCTTTATCTTTAGATTATTCTTAAAGGAAAGATTCTGGCTTACAAAAATGTTTATATGTAGTTTGAAAAATATCGGCAATGCTTTTTTCATCAATTAAGTATCATACGTAATTGAGTCCACAAGTTTAAATATAAGATCATTACAAACTATTTTGAATAAACATTTAAGTTACATTTTGCTTTTGTTTTTATTTTGAGTTTCAAAGACTATTTGCAGAATTTCTAAATCAAATGTACATATCTTGGTGGTTAAAGTTTTGTTACCACATTAGCTGTCGATAGGGGGCGTGTCACTGAGAAAATAGCATAAGTTACATAGTGGGCCTTTAAGTGACTGCTAAAAATGGGGTTATTTTTTAAACCTCACACATATTGTGCTCTCTCTTTTATTGAGTGTGAAGAATAACCTAGCATAACTGTGAAGCTGATGGGCCCATAGAGTGCTGTGGCAGGGATGAAACATGGTAATTTGACAGGCCTGCAGTCTATCATTGTTATATGAACATGCAAAGATATGCAGGATGCATGACAGGGAAGTGGTGCGCTGAATTCTGGAAATCTGTTTGTACAGCTTATTTTTGTGAGTGGAATATACACCAACCATTAGTATGAGGGACAAAAGCAGTGTCAATTCTAGCATGTTGTTTTTCATTAATGCTATATTCTTTTTAACCATTGCCAAGTCAAAACAACAATGACTCCAGCGTAGCTATCAGTTTTAGAATATAAGAGTCATGTTGGTGCAAAAGAAAAGCAGGTTCACCAAAATCATCTCGCAGGGACAATGAGATTATGTAAAATGTAATTCCCTTCTGCCCTGACAGTCCTAATCAGGAATAAGTCAGCCACACGTGTGGCAGAAATAGTTTGTCATACCTAATGGCTTTACTTTCATGTCTATTAGTTGCCAACTATCATAACACATAGTTACTTAGCAACTTGCCCTAACATTGATGAAGGAAAACAATTAGAATGTGATATAAGTACAGATGTGGAGGAGAATGGCACTGAGCAAAGAAACAGTGGGCTCTGGTGCATTTTAAAATTATGCAGATACTGTATGTGTCTTCACCATTATTCTTTGATGTTTTAATCCAAATGCAGTTTTAATCATTGCTGTTTTCACATTTTCTTTCACAGCTCTGTGATAAGACTGTGCTCGTGTTACCCACTAAACACCACTCCAACCCAGTCATGTTCACTGGACTTTTGCAGCAATACAAATCAATACATAAGCGTGTTTCTTGTTTAGTGTATTTATGTGAAGTCCCTTTTTTTTTTTAAAAAGTGAATAAATAAATGTCCTCTTTGTTTCAAAAAGAAATCTAAAACCTTTCTTTCCCCCCTCAAATCAGCAGTAGCACTGCTGGAGAGCAGAGGTGACTTGGGAAATAATGTCATCAAGGGTGATGAGTGCTTGCACAGGCTGCTGCAGTGATTAAAATGACAAGGTGTTTATGCTTACACCTTGATTGCTGACCATTTATAGCTTGAGGGAAGCTTGGTTTACTTAGGCTTTAGTAACCTTGAAAATATCAAGCAGCCTGCAATTTCCACAAGTTAGATTTTAGGTATCATTAAGTTGTTATTTTACTAACATTTTTGCTTAGTCTGTCTGTAATTCCTAGGTTTTAAAGTACTTCGTAACACAGGAAAACCAAAACAGGAAAACAAAAAGAGAGCTGTTTTATTGACCTTAACATGTAGTCTACCAGGAGTATGTGTAATAAATTAAAGTATTTCACTTTCATGAAATGAAATTATGTACATTTGTGTGAAACCCATGTGGCTGCACATCTCTGTAGGGGTATGTGTGTAACTTATGTAAGGTGTACTATTTTAATAAACCATATTCAAATTTGGGCAGTGCCTTGATGGAAATGCAGAGGAACTCTACATTATCTAAATGCAAGCTCCCTTCTTTACATTTTATCGTCTTCTTCCTGTAATAACCTTTGGATGAAACTGTTATTAACCTGAGAGGACCCTGTTCTTTTAAAGGAACACGGAGATAGAACGTGAAATGACTTAAAGATTAGATCTTTTGCCAGGAAGTTGCAGGAGGATAATGTAATATTTGGCTTGAACTCGCAGCATGGTGCTTTGGCTCCTTGATGGAGATGTTTTACCTCACCCTGATTGAATAGCATATCTTCATACAGCTTACAAGCCCTCTGAGTATAAATCATTTTCTATTCTTCTTATATTCCAGTGCACTAGAGCTACTATTTGCTTAGTATTTACAGCTTGTCTGACTCGCAACCCAACTGCTTGGGATTAGACCAATCAGGCACCAAAGTCTGGCATTTTACATCCACTCTCAAATTTAGATATGGTATTCAACTGTCTGGCATTTCCAAAGGTCAGAACCTTTACTTGTTCATTTGGTGCTTTCAACGTCAGTGTTTCTGTGTTCAACATTAGTTTTCCTGGGGCACATGTCAGAGGTCTGAGCCTTGTTAGGGTAGCACAAGGGCCTGATCGGTGCCATCGATCAATTCACAGCAGGCCCTCTGTGATCTTTTCTGGCTGTCACTCCCTCCTTGATCTTCCAGGTCAGATCAATTTAACCAGGGTTTACCCAGCGGAGTGCAGAATTACAAGTCCAGTGGATCTGAGTATGTACAGGTACACAACAAGGTGTCTTTGAAATTCCCAGAGACTCCTAGAGAAGAGAAAACAGCTTACTAAATCAGTCAATCCCATGTTTCTCCCAGTGTGGTTTGGCTTTTTTATATACCTTTCCGACAGAGAGCAGGCTTGTCCTCTGTAATATGTATTTAACATAGACGGGCGATAGGAATACGACAGCTCTCTCCTGTTGCATTAGGTGTTATTTGAAAGTGGAGAAGGAGAAGCTGAGCAAAATGGCTGTTCTGAGTGCCTAAAGACTAAGAGAAATGAACCATAGCGGCCTCGTTCTCTCCTGTGAGAGAAGGCTTGGCCTGTTCTGCAGGAGGAAGGTTAAGGATTCATCACTGACCAGAAAATTCAAGTGTGTATGTGCGATCAGGGTGGCTGGCCCATGCTGGGCTAAGTGGAAGACTAATGGATAGATGGAGTGAGCCTGACGGGCTCTGAGGAGCCCCGTTCTCTCTCTCTCCACCTGTCATCCATCACATTTCCAGCTGATACTGGGAGATAGCTGTCCCACACTGGGGATAAAGGGTTTGGGGTGGGGGTTGGGCCAAAGGAGCAGGCACAGAGGAGGGATAGCACCTGCCGGCTGAGGACAGGAACAGGGATGTGACTACTATAAACCAGTGGAGTAGTCAGTGTTCAGCATCCACATGTTGAAGCAGAAAGGAGCCTGTCTGTCAGGATAAGGATGAGACACACAGGCGGTGTTCAAACCACAAGTAGTCGAGCAAAACTGAGCTGACAATCAGAACTCTCAAATTCAATTCAAAGCACACTTCCTGAGTTCTTTTTATTTAAAAAGAAAAAAAATAATGAAGTGGTTGTATTATGCTATGCCAAAAAGGATGAAAGAAGCTAAAATGACTGTCAGGAAAGGCAATAAGTGGCTTTATGACAATCATGATCAACACGCCAGTAAATTAGAACATTTTGCCTCATTGTCATTATAAAAGACATAATGGTATTCATAAACCTGGGTGAAGGTTCGGCTGTTTTTCTTCCAGAGGAGGTTTTGTAGGAACCTTTTCACATAATCACTGCCACTGCTTTTTCTTTGTAGGACAGAGGACACAGCAGAAAGTTCTTTTCCTCACACATGGAAGTGCACACTCACACACACAACAAAAGCCAGTGAAATGGCTTTTTAAAGACCCTTTTATATCCGCTCAGATTAAAGGTTCTTTTAAAACAGATGTCACCTTGGGGGCAAAGAAAAGGGATTATGGATTTTTTGATCACCTCTCTACCAAGAATCTTTTAACATGCATCATCCTTAGATTGAATTACAGTAATATTAAATGGTATTGAATTTGTACTGTAACTGGGTAAATAAAATATTGGAAAAGTAATTATAAATCTGATCAAAATAGTTTAATGTAAAATGCAGTGCAACGATGGGAGATTTCTATTAGCTGAAAATGCATGAAAATCGTTCTAGCTCATAAGCACCCATTCAGAGACCACAGAATGTCAAAATGTAAATTACCTGCTTTGATCCACGGAAAAATATGTGGCAGTTAAATAAAGGAACCAAAATAGTCCAGTATCTTCTGTGCGTTTAGCTTGTGCTGTTTTCTAATGTGATATTACTCCTGTGGCTCTAATGATATTTGCGCACAACCATGTAGGAGACGTGATTAAATCAACAGTTGACCAACTAGAAAAATAAATACCTTGTGCAGGAGTGGAGAGGGTTGAGCAGTGGAGAGGAACCAACCCCCGACCTTCAAACATTTTTATCTTGGACAAATTGCTTTCAGTTGTATATCAGTTTTAGCCCCATTACTACATTTTGCTCTTGATTGACATTCTTTTTAGTCATTCATCTCTATATTCTCCTTTCCATCCACTCTAAGACATTACCAAAGTAGGCATACATAAGATTTGGAAAACATTTCATTCTTACATATTCTTTTTCAAACCACACAACCCCCTCTCCACAACTATGCCTTAAAACCTGTCCATGAACACAACAAACAGGCTTTTTGCAGATGATTTTGTAGACATCTTTAAGCCATGGTCTTCTGTGCACACTGCAGCAGTTTGCAGCCAAGTATGAAGCATGAAAATCCAATCCTCCACATCTGGCACATGCACAGTTTGTGGAATCTTTCTATCTTCCACTCCACAAATAATGCCTATAACCCTGTGATGTATTACTGACTTCTAAAATCCCAGTTGTCAGATCGTATTCATAAAGAAGAACCTACAACCGTAAACTTGCGCTTCAATTTTTTTAAACAAATGAAATATACACTAGTCACTTTGTGTATGATTTTACTAATAAGAATTGACTCCTTTTTTCAGTCACAATTCTTGGTGAATATTCACACATTTTTACTTGAACGCACATGTTTTATTAGACAATTACCTTTTACAATACATCTCCCATTGGTGCTGCGATTTCAAGTAAACACTCTATTTGATGGGAAGTTTGGTTTCGTATCATTGGCAAGGAAGAAAAATTTCTCTGAAATCCAATTGTCCCACTTTTAAGGACATTTTTGTGTGTTGTGAGCCAATTTGCTGCATTTTGTTTTATTCAACATTATTTTGTTTGTTGCTAAGAGGGAGGCTTAGATAACAACACTGGAAACTCAACAAATTCAGTGACTTTAGATCAGTCATTATAGCACTTGTTTGTCCTGCACCTGCAAGATTACTAGTCCAATGCCCAGAGTGTTATCTTTTTTGGAAACTATCTAGCATTTAGTGTTGTCATTTGTTTCCCAGAAAAATGTTCATGCTAGATCCTTAGTTTCATCATCCTTTTACCAAAACTTGCACAGAGGTCTCAAAATATTCAATAACTGCATTTAATTTATTGCTAGGCCACACTGTTGCAACTATACATTGGTATCAGTATTAGCATGGAGGTGTTTTAGAAATGATCTACTTTGAATTGAGATGATGCAGTCTCAAAATGACTAGATGCTGAGTTCATGTGACCACTTCTTATTAAAAACATCAGAATTGCAGCTACTGGGATAAAATTAGATTAGCAAGGTAATGGACCATCCAGGGCTACATAAAACACTGCTGAGTCTTTTGCTGCTAAGGAAAATGAAAAGAGAGAAAGAAAATCACGGGGTGAGCACCATCTTTCCCTGACCTCAGCCTCACAGTCGCAGCCGGAGGAGGTCTTCTACTAATTAAAGAGATAGCAGTTCAGTCCTTGGCATCGCAGCCTCTTGTAGATGTGGAGAAGTGTTTCAGGGCAATTCACTGAACCCCACTGGCAGGAAGCACCCTTGCATGCCGGCTCCATTGGTGTCTGAGCATGTGTGAAAAAGAAGCAAAGGTTGTTCAGCACCGTGTAAGTTTTTCAGGAGTTCTTTGTATATTTGTGCTTTGACCTTTTGAAAAACTGAGGTATCCTTAAAAAAAATGGAAGCAGCATCTGTGCGAGGCAATGTTGGCTTTCAAAAATAGAATACGGACAGAAAGTATATTTGGCTATGAAGTGCAGTGTTGGTCCAGTTTAATAAATAGAAGCACTTGATATTCTGGATCACCAGATTCAGAATATCAACATGATCCAGATCAAACAATGTCGGATTATAACATCTACCATGATGTCATGTTGTCATTTTTATTTTTTCAAAAAAAAAATTGGGCTTTTGCCAATGATTCTGGGTATTGTCTGTTGAGTTAGAAGCTGTAATGGCAAAATGATCCCTATCCATAGCAAAGAACCTTTAAAAACATTCCTGGATCCGGATCACCCCCAAAATGTCATCACTTGTTCCTTTATTTCATTTCTGAGATTTCTTGAAAATTTCATCCAAATTTGTCCAGAACTTTTTTTGAGTTATGTTGCTAAAAGACAGACACAAAGACACACTATGTCGCAAACCCATGATTTAAAAAGAAAAAAAGAATAGAAGCAGAAGAATGAAGAATAAACATTCCTGACAAGATGCCGAGGCAGTATTCATCTGGAGCTGCAACTAGAAGGTGGCCTGTTGCTGTGTTTTGTCACGTTCTGGACATAGCTGCACAGAATGTATGTGTGTTATACACATGCATTCAGTGATGCATTCATTCTGCATCGATGCCAGAATGACCCGCCGTGCGTTTATTATTGAGTTGTCCATGTGCGATACAACGAATCAATATCAGCTGACATCCAGCGCTCTGTTAAAAATCTAAATCAGCTAAATCTGTTAAAATCGAACCAGCTGTTCCTTACACCCTTTCAGAGATTTCCTGAAAATTTCATCAAAATCCATCCATTACTATTTGAATTATGCTGCTAACAGTAGGACAGACAGACAGACATACGCTGCGAAAACATAACCTCTGCACCTTGGCGGAAGTAATAATAATTATTGTATGAAAAAAAGGATTTTAAACTATAAATTTGTGGGAAGAGCTCAAAGTAAGGTAATACAGCACAAGCGGCTCTACGGATGGATCAACTGAAAATGCTTCATACTTATTAGCCAGATTTAATTGCAATCTCATTTTTTGAGATTGAGTTTTAGAACACAGCCTTAACACAGTCACAGTGACCATTACCTGCTTTAAAATATACTTTCATCTCCTAGAACTCAATAATTTTTACATATTGTTATCAGCTCTATTTGTTTGTAATCAAGCCTGATTAATTTAAATGAATGGTTCCAACAGTGTCTTCATTCAATCAGAAAACCTACACATTTTCTCAAATTAAACAGAGAAATGACAACTCAAGTGTGCAACTAGCAATTGGAAACTGAAAATGAAAGCACTTAGCATAATTATTTGTCTCACCTTAGACAACCTAATTAGACAACTCCTGAAGAATTGGAAATCTTTCATATTAAAAAGTTTTTATTTGTAACTTAAAGATTCACATTGAAACTGAACAAAATTTACCCTATGACATTGTAGTGATGTACTTTGATAAAATCAGATTTGGAAATATTTCTCCTGACTTTGAAAGCTGCTAGTAGTTGTTCTTCTGACATCCAAACGAAAGTTAAGAAGCGACAGGATTTGGTGAAAAACTGCCAACTATACATTAAAGACTTTTGTAATATGTTTCCTCGTGTGATTTCTGTTGCTCTCTTTTCAGAGTCAGACCCCCTTTTAAATATATTCTCCCTCACCTCTCCCTCACCTTTAGTGCATCTTCTTCTATGGCCGTAGTTCTTGACATTTTTGTGCACTGTGGCTGTTAAAATGCAAATTTCACTGGATCCAGCTTTCCCGCTCTGTTGGCAATTTACTGTGACGTCCCCATCTTCATGCTGTTGACAGAGGACGTGATTGTCAGTTATATCCTCACTTCCAGAGCCTTGGTAAAAGGCTACACTATCTTTTTTGCGAAACTGCAGCACTCCTCTCATGGCGTAAAGCATAGAGGCTACAGCAGCTTGCTCTTGCCCCTTTAATGTTCGATATCATGTCAGTTGTGCATGTTTTAAGCTGATGGAAGCTGAGGGGAAACCTTAAGTTGTGCTGCTTCTTTGCTGCAGACAAATAGCAGCCATAGCTGAAGATATCTTGTCTAAACACTGCAGGGTATGCCTTTACATCAAGAGGGAAATTTAAGCCAAGCAGGTATCTAAAAGGCAGAGTTGATAGTGTATGTCACACCATTTTGAAATGCCATATGAATATTGTGTGAGAAACCTTGCCATCTTTACATGTTGTGCAAGGTTGCTACCTTGCAGCTATTACGTTTGTAGGATCGGCTACATTCATTACATATAATAATCAGAGGCATGTTTGCTTAAATCATCTATTCCCAAGAGACAAGTGTCTCCTCTGGTCCTCTTTTATAAACTATTGTTTCATTTATTTGCAGTAAAGATATACACATAAGCTTTAAGCAGAGTTCCTGTTTGCCACTATATAGAATTGTATCATAGATATCTCAGCTACAATGACATCGGCATTTTACAAAAAAGTTGAATTAATTGTCACTGTCTCATTAACTCACAGTGTATGCAGAGTAAACAGCCTTAGCTAAGGTGAAATGAGGCATGCTGCAAATAATGTGCGCTTAGTAGTGAGTCACAGCACAGCACAGTGTGTGTGTGTGTGTGTGTGTCTTGATATTCTTGTGTACTTATCCACAATGGATTGGCTCAAGGTTGCTTGCAGATAACACATGGAAATGACAAGCGAATGTCATAGTGACAGAGGGCAGGATGAATAATTGGGAGGAATAGATAACAAAAAACAAAGAAAAAGACAGATGGCAATTAAGAATGTATTATTTCATATTTTCTTCTTCCCTTACTTTCCTTTATATGTTCCCAAGTTTGTTTTGAAAGTATCACTGAGTTTACAGGGAGACATACATTGGCCTCATTAGCAACATGCTTAGTCAATTAATTTCGCTAGTCCTGAAATAAGTAGTAAATTATACGTATCTTTCAAGCACAAATAATGCCATATCTACACAACTTCCCTGTGTATTTTCTCCTCCTCAACATGTACATAAAGATTTGTAGGATTTGTCATGTCAGAATGCATACTCTGCCTTTGGTATTGGTTCAAGTGAAGACAGATGACACTGAATAACTAATGAATATTATTCCTTTTTTGTTAATGAGAAATAAACATCAGTTCTGTATGGTTATGCTTAAAAGTAACTTCAGATAAAAGTATCACAAACAACAATGTTGTTTAGGTGTCAGCGTGGTCATGGATGGATACCGCTGTCAGTAGTGTCAGCATTAGATCATCAGGTTTCTCCATGTTCTCCTTTGCTGGATGAACAATCTCTCTGCCATTTTCTGGTCTGCTCAGGGATTTCATTCGGAGTTGTGTTGACATACTCTGTGACATATAATTTACTTCAGCCTGCACTAACTGATTGTATTTTAGCCAGCTAAGTGCTGTGGAGACAAGGCAGGAATCCCATAGATCTATTATCATTGTAGAGCTGACATGACAAAGCTGCAAGCAAACAGCTGCATATTTGCACATTGAGAAATCCTCAAATCCTCAGTCAATAGCATCATAAAAACCAATAAAAAAGAAACAAACAAAAAAAAACCAAACAGTCCAACTTACAAACAATAAACACCCAGAATCCATTCGGACCCACTCGTGCTTCCAAAACAAGTCTGAGCAGTGTTTCCATATCTCACAAGTTAAATGATGATGTACCAAAAATCTGAAATTGAATAAAATACTGAATAATAAAACTTGAAAAATGAATAGCAAATAGAAGCATTCCCACTTTAACATGATTCAACACCCAGGTAAACATGTCACTTTTGAGTTAATTAGGAACGCTGAGATACAACTAGTGGAGTCAAGCAGACTGCAAAGATGCATTCTGAAGATTTTGCAATAGATATTTGCCAAATGTTCTGGTTGTTGGTTTTTGTTTAAACTAACTTAGGGAGCTGTTTCTTCACCTGCATGTACATTTTGGTGGCTTCTTCAGATTGTGATGCTTAAACATTTGAGGGAAACTAGACTGAATGATAGAAACACGTTTTCTGAATATTCAGGCCAGTTTAACAGCAGCACATATTGCCTCAAATTTCTCCAGGTGTACATAAAACTGTCAACTGATTTTATGTGCATACATTTATTTTGCATATGCATACTAGGGGAAAGCATTTTAAAATACAGTTACTTTTAATTATACACTTTTAAGCTTTATTGAACTTGATCAAAACCACCTGGCTTTGAAGAAACTATGAAATAAAGAAGCTGCAAACAAACTACCATAAAACTCGCAAATTTGTGAGCAACTATACAGAAAAATAAGCCTGAAATTGCTTTTGATAAACAGGTCTGTAAACAATGGGTCTACGGCTTTTGGGACTTTTATACAGGACCTCTTAAGGTTTCCTTTGTTTTCTCTGTGTCTGGGATGTTGGCAGTGAAACATTGGATCCTCTATGTTGCAGTTGGAGCCTCCATGGATGTATGGGGGTATATTACTGTCATTATTTAAAAAGAATTTCTTGTTTCAAGCTCAGATTTTGTATTCTTTCTCCTTAGAATTTGGCCTTCACACTCAAAAAGTCAGCTCTTTTGTGCAAATAAAAACTTTTTTCTGGATTCCCATGTAGCTTTATCTGTCAAGATCCTGTTCTCCAGTTTGAGCGATTCACATTGTGCTCAGGCTTCTGCTGCTACTCAAAACTTCTGCATTAGAATTTTTTACATTTGCTTTTGCATTGTGAAACAAACCTCTCAAGACTCCCTGAACCAGTAGAATGCCAGATACAGCAGAGACTGATGAAAACATTACATATATCTGGTGCTTTTATTTTATTTTGCTGATGATAGTAATGTACCACCAAATGTTTTTGGCCTGGAGTTTGTAAGCGATGCTAACAGTTTCATCTCTGTAATGTTTCAAAAGCAGTCCTGAAGCAGTTTTGTGGCACAATAAGGTGCTACAATTCCCCAATAGTTCCCTGTGAAATGGACTGAACAGTATATTCAGTCATGTTGGGTAAGATTTTAAACATTATAAAGCAAAAACATAAATCTTAACTGTATAGAGAAAAACTCAACTATGGTTTATCATCAAAAAAAGCTTGCTAACTTTATCGGGCAAGTGACTGTTTTTGATCACTTCCGTTCACGTCCTAAATGACGTCACCGCGGCCTTTCCCGCACTCTTAGAATCACGTGATTTGGTCCAGCCAATTTAGCGGGGATCAAGCTTGTCACAGTCCACGCCATTGTGCCGTTTGACCAATCAGCGGGTGTTTGTGACATGCTAAAAACATATATATATTCTTTTATCACATTTCATTCATCTCATGTGTTTTATGTTGTTTTTACTCGACTTAATGTACAAAATTTTGTTCAGCTGCAGCTGGTTTTAAAGGGCTTTATAAATAAACTAACCTGAACTGAACTGAAACATTTGTGTTTTTCCAGAAATGGAAAAGTGCGGTCCTGCAGCTCGATCCTTCCCCTATTTACCTTCGGATATTTAAACCTAACCATTGTAAGTTTATGAAACTCGCATATAACATAGTTGAGAAGTTACACTAAATAAGGACATGTATTTTGTTTGTTAGACTTTGTAAAATCGGTGAAATTATGGAATGAAAAATAGACGCATCATATTTGATCATATGCCCTAAACAGGTAAAAACAGACCTCCATTGATTATGCCTATTTTTTGTCCTATGCGTTCAAGGCATACTTGTAAGTTTTTTGGGTTTATTTTTAACCAAACAAGCATTTTACAGTGTTTTAGTAAGAAAACCCACTTCTAGAAATTATATAAAATAGTGGATGTGAGGGATTTTGTACAGTTTTTGAATCAGTTAACTGTTACTTGATACATAAATTAAATTTCAGAATTGAATTTTAGTATTTGTGTTTTTTTATTTTATTTATTTTCTCATGAATACTGTTTTAAAATGTTAATTGATATTCTATATTGTTATTATTTTGCAGTGATCTAAAATGTTCTTTATTAAGTGTTAAATTATTCCTGGGTTTTGTCATGTTAAATGATGTTCTAAACTAAAATTTTTAAAACTGATTCATGTATTTTTATGATAATGAACCCTTTAATCTTTTTACCTTTTTTTTTTTTTTTTTTACCAGAACAGGGCAAGTGACTATTTTTGATCACTTCGTTCCCTTTGATTTTCTGCATGAAAATAAACATTTTTGAAAATTGTAACAACAGAATGTGATTCTTGTTGTATACCACAATAATACATTTTTAATTTTAAAGTATTTCAATAGGTACCCCATAAAGGGCTAAACAGTTACATCTGTATTTTCATAGTAAATAATATTTTCATAATAGATGTGATTGAAGTTAAGTTACCTGAAAACAGCAGTGTTTAAAACTATTCAAATTCTCTGTTACTGTAAAACAAGCTCCTTAGGAAACTAAGTCAAAATTGGTTTGGTTAGCTTAGCTTTAGAAGGAAATATTTATATTAGTTTTTCTGTGCTAAAATGTCTGCAGCAAAAGTTTCCCAATTAATGAAGTTGTAGCACGTAAAATAAAGAATTTTGTAATGGGAAGTTTCCTTAGCTAACATTTCCTGAGCAGGGAGCAGGGCAGGGAAAAGGGAGGAATGCTTACGTACTCTGTGGATTGGAACACAGCTGTATTGTCCTGTTTGGGGAGGCTTGCTGCAGTCAAGCTTGCGATGCGTGATGTGCTTTGTCTGCAGAAATGTTTATTAGGTTGGTCAAAGTAATATTCACACAAACACCAGGACCCAAACTGAACATTGTGCTGCTATAACATGTCACACACCAGTGGTTTTAATGTTGTGGCTAATTTATGTATGTGGAGTCATGATGCCAGCCTTATGATAAAGTCTGTTACTCACTTGCTTTGTATTTTTATTTTTCATTTATGAAGAGGAAAAAAAACAAAAACCTAATTTGATATTTTCTGAATGCTCCTGTCTGTGGGCCATTCGTCAATTTATAACAACCTCTTGCTGTGTGGTAAGCACAGTAATTAGATCAGTGAAATAGTAAAACTGTGGGCCATATAAGCAATCCAGTGAGCTGAAAGATACTTTACAGAGCCGAGGGGAACTGCAGAGGTTGCCTATACCCATGGGCTTGTCACTATGAGCAACGTCTCATTTGATTCTATGCTAATATAAAAGTATTGATCACAGCTGCTTTAATAAGAGATACTTTGATGTAGTTTATTTATTATCTGTCAAGGTGATTTGTCTGTAGTCCGTTTGGTCAGTGCCTCCCTATACACTCATCAAAGTGCCTTCTAAGAACCACGTAAGGCTGTAACAAAAAATGGGCCCATGTGTATTTCTAAAAAGCCAGTGTCTCAGACTGCTTTGTTGGAAATGAAACCAGCTTTAGTCTGCCTCTTCCACTCTCATGGAATATTCTGAGCCTGAAAAGACACCCTTGTTCTTGGATTTTAACAGGCTTTTATGTAAGACATGTAACGTTTCAAATGCTTGAGGTAAGATGCTTCTTTTAATAGTATTCAAAAACCTGGTAAACATGATTGCTTTTTACTTTGCTTCATCTTTTAAGACCTCAGCTGTCATGCTTCAGTCAGTTAGAACAGAGCAAGTGCAGAAGCGCGTCCTCTGTACTGATGTTACATGGCGCAGCATCAGTGCATGTGTTTGCGTGTCAAGATGCGTGTTAGAGGGAGAATCCTGAAGGACAATTGTGTCTAGTGAGATGGGATAGAGCTTTGCTATGGTTGTTGCTCCGTCACGTGAGTCATCAGCTTTCCTCAGCTCCCTGGACACATATAGAGGACAAGGACGAAACTTCTGCTGCCCATGTTATTACAGCACCATCTAAGTCACTCGTCAATCACGGCTGAATAATGTTTTGTCCAGTGCAAGGTCCAAGGGCATCCCCAGCTATGGGTATAATGAACTCTGCATATGACCTTTTAGTCATGTAATAGGGGTCAGCACATCTCTCTATAATTTTGGCATCAAGAATTCTCCTCCATAAGGAGAAGCGTAATTTAAAAGACACAGCTGACTTCGTATGCAGTATTGGTAATAGTGGTATAATGATTGTGTAGGCATGTGCTTCTTCACTTCTTATTACTGTGCAAAAGGTCATGTAGCTGTTAGTGAGATCCAACTTTTTAACAATTTGAATATCAGATTAAAAAGTTCCTCAGTTCTGCTGCAGCATCAGAGTAATCTACACTCAAATGAATTCTGCCAAAGACCTTCCCAGGTGTTAATGATTTTTACTACCACGGTGGGTATATTTTGGCTGTTAGCATGTTTGTAAGACATTAACATTTTTAATCACAATTAATCGTACGATTTTCTATGATTAATCGCATTGTTCTGTGCAAAATTAAGCTAATGTTTATATTAAAAGTACTTTTATGAATAAAAGTTCAGTCATTTCTGGTTTGCAATGCTTTAAGCAAATAAGTTGTACAACAGCAATTTTAGGATTTATTTACCAAAAGGTTCCAAGTCAGTATGAATTTCAAAGCTGATGTAAACCTGCCTTCCTTCTAAACACAGTGGACTCTGGAAATATTGAGGGAAGAAGTGATGTTTCAAGATGGTGAAAAAAGATTATGACCTCAAACTTGGTTAGATATTCAGTTCATCTACAATTAAACATGTGACTCTTAAAAGTCCTGTTATGACAGGCAGCAGGAGGAAAAGTGACATCTGATCAGTGACAAGACAATATGTTTTATCTGTACAACAGTTTGACTGACTTGTCACATAAAATCTGCAAACAAAGTGAATACTCTGAAACCATATTAAAAGTTGCACATGCTTCGTCCCCTGTGTGAATGAGTGGATATTCGGCGGAGATGAAGGGGAATAAACCTCGTCACAGCACCTGTTCATGTGATTGCTGCATCAGTCCACATACACAGCCTCTGAGACACATGTGCCAAACATCCCAATCCAGTACCCTCCCTCCTGTGACCTGTGTTTTGTCTGTATGTGTATTTAGTCACTTTGGAAGAACTGTGCTAACACACAATGAAATATTGGCGGCACTTTGCATTAATGAGATAATAACATCTTAATGTTCGAAGCCCTATTATTAGTTTTAAAAACTTTATAATCAAAATTTATTAGTTAATCAAATAAAATATTTTTTTTATCCTTTAGAAGAAGTTGTTGTGTTATACACATGTGTAGTCAGCATCACTTGCTGCTCAGAACTGGAGGAAGAATTAATAAAGTACTTTTTTTTTTTAAAAATGTTTTTGCCTCTAGGGGCCTTTATTTGATAGTAGCTCAACAGGAAAGGTGGTCAGAAGGAGTGGAGAGTGACAAGCAGCAAAGGGCACCAGCCCAGGGCTCAAACCTGGGCCAGCTGCGCCGAGGGGCTGTAGCCTCTGTGCATGGGGCAGTTGCTTAACCAATTGAACTACACAGTGCTCCTAAAATGGGTCAAATTTGGAGCGTATCGAGTAAGAGCTTTACACTTTGCCTCCTTCTACATCAGACTGTGGTCTACACTTTCTGAACTTTAAAACATGTAGCAACACTGTCCGTGAAGCATTCAAAAAGGGTCCACCTATCAGCTACGGCAACCTGGATTAGGATGGGGGAATCCAGCTCATATAAGTGCCTGAGGCAGACGTGATGTGGGGTAAATATCCAGAATATAGTTCTCTTTTTCTTTGGAATTTTTTTAGGCTGAAGATGTGAATAATTACTTTTCTCATGGTCCCCTTCTGAGTAGCTTTTTTGTTTAGCTCCTCCGTAAACCATATCATAACCACCCTAACCACTGGTTCAATTTATATAGAGGTCAAAAACTGCCATAATTACAAAAGAAATCACAGAGGGCAACATGTCAATGTCTAAGTATTAACTTTACTCTTACAGATAAGTCTTTCACCTCTTTGTCTTCAGTTCTTCCAGCATCATCTCAGGCTGTAAAATAAAGGTGTTTTCACCAATCACCTAATGTCCGCTGTCAAGCAAAAAAAATTAGTATTCAATTAAATTTAATTACTCCAATATCAAAGATAAACTTTCAAGCTAAATTGTTGAGCTTTTTTGAGAGGTGAGAAGAATTCTAAATATACATGGATATTTTTAAGTGAATGTTCATGCAAGGTTTTCAGACAATTCTAGTGGAAAGAAGAAAATGCATTATGAATATATAGGTGAAGAGAATTATGTCAATCTATCAATTACAGAAATGTTTATCAGTTGATTGATGGAGCTGCATCAATGTAGGTTCCAGTATTTGAAGAGTGATCTTGAGTGTTTGATAGATTGCAGCACCTTTTCTTTGTATTGTTTTGGAGTGTGTATGGCTCTCTGTAGTTTTGCATGATTTGAAAAGTCATGTCGTTACATTAGTGGCCAGTGTCTCCTCCTAATCCCATTTGCTTTGTGGTCACAAATAAGGCGCCAGCAAATCCATTCAGCTGAAAGAGCAGAGAATCCATGCTTTATACGAAGCAGCCCTAATTCAATTGACATTACTTGCTGGCTTTAATGGATTTTACCTGGTGAGCCTGCAAATTGAATATTTTAAAGCATATCAACTCCTTTCGAGTAACTGGCAAGAACAGGCACAATTTTCATTTTATGAGCATTTGGTAACGAGACAGTGCATGCAGTAGATTATAGTCCATTCCTCAACTTTGATTCATTTCATTTGTCTGTGTAAAGTAGCATCCCTTTCGCCCCTGGTTTGGGCTTTTATCTCCCCCAAGTCATTTGATGGTTTTACCGCTGCCTGTTGCCACTACAGCAGACTCATATGCACTCTCTGATACACACTCGCATGCACCCCATACAGACAACTCCATCCTTTTATGCACCTCGACCATCCCCGTGCTCCAGTCCTGTCTTTCAGTGGGAAGTCGAACTCTGTACTATGTCATTTCATTGAGCCTTTTGCTCTGAGGTTGTTATTGTTTTATCTCTCACCGGGTTGATCCCAGTGTGAGGCGGGCGGCCATGCTTCCTCTGCTCTATCCGTAAAGGTCAGTGAGCTGCAGATGAAGTCATGTCGATCAGATGAGTGCCATAGACTGACAGCTAATTTTCATCAAAGCAGCTATGGGTGAAGGGGGTTGTGGGGGAGAGGAAAGAGGGGATGAATCACAGAGTGCCTAGGGGCCTTTTGCGTCTCTGAGGATTCTCGATGACTTATCAGACTTTATTTACACACTGTGTGGAGATCATCCTGCGGTGTGCTGAGATCCAGAGTTTAGTAACCCTCTAAAAGGCTACAATGCCCTTGAAATATATAAAGCCAAGGGCAAAGGGGAAAGGGCAAAATATTTCATTGTTATTTTAAGTTCCTCTAATGATCGGAATGTGACAGCTTTTGCTCTCATCTGTTTTTGGGTGCTCCCGTCTCCATTTCTCCACCTCCAGAATTCTAAACATGATTGCATTCATTTATTCTCTTCCACCAATTAAAAGCGATTTTGTGAGTATTAGGGTAAGGCATGCCGGGGGCCAGTTTCTATTTGTATGTGTGTTTCTGTGTCTTTGTGTGAACTCCTTGGTGCTTCTGTTATGCTTCTTTCACTCAGTGAATGTGTCTCTACAAGCATGAGTGTTTGCATGTTTGTGGAAACTTGTGCTCTTCCATTCCTGTTTAGGTATACATGAGCAGATGGGTGCGGGTGTGCATCAGAGATTCTTTGCACGTGCAGGGCATTAGTTCTCTGCTAGCTGCCTAAATCCTCATGTTGTTGAAGCAGTGTCAGTTGCCTCTGCTGCAACATAAAGCTTATCTTTTACCAACTGCCCTAGCCCCTTGGTAAGAGGAGACATGGGGGCGGGGCAGGGGATGAGGGAATATGTGAAAACAGGCAGGAAGCCACAGGCTGTTGTAAATAAACCTGGGTTTTTTGGGGAAGGTTAAGAAGCCGACATCATGTTGAATACTAAGCGCAACCCCATGCCCTCCCCATCCTTGTGGAGCTCTTCCACCATGCCAGTTATCACATCAGTATTTCTATGCAGAGGTCTACATATCATTGTCTGCTGCCATCTGAGCTTTTGATTGACACATATTGCATCAGTGCACTGTCAAGTGTTAAAATAAATGTTTTTAGGTCCCATTGTAGGAACATTTTGAAACTAAGGTTAAATGTTAATTTTGACTTTAGGAGTTGCAATTTGTAATTTCTGTGTATTTTGTTCCACCTTTGTTGAAGTTGTTAAAATTATCCCCAGCTGTTTCTTAGATTGGAAGATTTAGCAATATACTCTGTCATTAGGTAAGGAACTATGGTTTCAAAACTATACCTATTCTGTCTTAATGTACATGGAATTAGTATGAACATGTTGTTAAGGTTTAAAAACAAACAGCTCTAAGTGATTTCCACACCTAAGACTGAATACTGCTTTACCTTTCATGCAGTGCACATAGGTGTGCACCTGTATGTATATAGATATAATACAAGTACCATATAAAGACTGTGTACCCTGGTGTTTTATTGTATTTCCTTTATTCATGCTGCTTGCACATTCTTGAGGATAATTACAGTACTCCAGCTTTAAAAGCTTTCAGTTGACCTAATAACATGTTTGACTGAAACTAACTTAGAAACTGGAGCTCATTCTTTTCAATACCTTTTTGCAGCCTTCACCTTTCACTTATCGTTGCCCAAATGTACTTCCATGATTACATCTCTGTGTAGGGCTACTTTTCTTCAAAGGTTGACTTAGAATAACGCAGCTCTTTGCTAAATCTACTGAGGTAACCTTATGAGTAATGCATCTTTTGATTCTGCCCAATCCACTGTTTGAAATCAGAGATGAGATGCTGGTGAACAAGGAGCAAGGCCAGAGCCTTCACTATAGCTTCCCATTTACCAACCTTTTCCTTTGGGCACATAATTTTTTATTCCTCATGTATTTGCAAAACTAGGAATAAAATGTAAACAAGGCAGGAAAGCTAAGAAAAAGAAAGTAAATGTGTACAGCTGCTCCTTTTTTGCCAAAGGCAACATTGTGACATTTATACATAAAGGTGTGTACTGACACACTCTCCTGTGCCTTTGTACATTTTAAAAAAGGATGTACCATTGGGTTCAGGAAGGAAAGCCAAGTGTTTACCTACAGTGTGGACACATTCATCTGCAGATTAGCTACCCTGCTTTCACTCATGAATGAAAGAGAGGAAATATCTAACAGTAACCTCCATAATGGAAAAAAAATACAATGTGAGTGTCAAAAAACCTCATTTTACAGTTCCTCAAAAAGGGAGTCAGTCCCGTTAGAGTCTCATATCATATTATAAAACCCCAAGTTTATAGCAAAGTACAAAAAAAGTTATCTCTGTAGCCAAAACGACCCATGAATTGGTAAATGCCCACAGAACCTACCAGTTTGAAGAGTGGTGACTATCCAATGGACATGTATAGAGCCATTGGATCCTAATCAATCTTGTCACTTCTCCAAAATCTCAAGATAGGAAGCAACATGTAACACTCTGTAATGTCTGTAAACTAGTGGGTGACATTATGCTGCCTTTTAGCAATTTATACAGCAAAAACACACTTTTTTTATGCATCTTTATCACTCATACTGTTAACCTTTGTATCATGTACCTTTAATAAAAGAGACAAATAACTTATTCTGGTAAATTAATACTGGGTCTTGTTTGATTGAAAACCTTTTATCAGAAGAAAAGAGAGAAGGAGGTGTGGGCTTATCATTTAAAAGTATAATCTTTTAAAAAAGCATATTGCTTGGTGTTTCTGTTTCTCTTCTTTGCTGTTTCTCTCTCTGCATGGTGTTTTCTGTCTTGCTGTGCACTTGAATGTCGTGAAAATCCAATTAGGTGGACACATTCTGCGAGAGCACCAATAAACCACGCTCCATGATAGCAATCATATGAATTCTTCATATGGGATTTTAGATGTTCCCCTGTCTTTGCTCACACCGTGTCTACACAAAAGACGGAGTAATTGGCAAACAGATCTCCAATCCTAATGCTTTCCGGCTTTCTTTTATGGCCTCTCAGCATAACAGTGGGTACTTCTATAATCTCTGCTGCGTGATTCAGAAATGAGAAGCCATCGAAATCTGTCTCCTGGCATGTGGGGAAAATACTATTCTGGAGCATTTTACCAGCACTTAGTGGCTCCCCCTTCAACTGAAACAGAAGGCACATAATAGTCTAATGCATTGCATTGTTGTGAGGGTTTGTTGGTTTATTTTGTTTTTTCTTTCTTTTTTGGCAAACATGGTACTTCCTACAACACCCCTGCAATTCCAAATATAAGCAAAGTAGTATTTTCTTTGTTCCTTATAAATGTAAATCTTTACACAGATAAAGGTGCAAATTTCAGAATAAATCATCTGTATTCACTCAATTCAACATTGCAATGCTTAAAAGAGAGTACAAATGAATTATTCATGCTAGAAGAAAAGGCTGATGTGAGGCTGATACAGTGGCAATGTCATGTTAAAGTTGCCATTCTGACAACTGGCAGACAGTCTGACACTCCAGTCTCAGCTGCATTGAAAGGAGTCTTGATGAATTTCAGAAATCAGCAGTATCTGCTTATTTGGCTTATTAACTCGCTGATACCAGACATCTTGTGCAATGGATATGAAAATTAATTATGTATTTTACTCAATATCCCTTCTAAGCACTTACTTATTGATGTACACATTCCAGGCTACAATCAAAACTGTAGATTCAGTAAACAATTATTTCAGACCAGTCGCAAATGCAATTTACCTTTGAAGCCATCTGCAACAAAAGAGGTCCTGTTATATCAGCAAGGGTTCAGTAAAAGTAGTCCAGTAAAATAGTTAGTCCAGAACAAGTATTTTATCCATAAAAATCTATTTCAGGCAAAGATTGAACGATTTTAAGGTTTCATTTTCTCAAAGTTCAAAATCTCTGAGCCAATTTTCTTATTTGGAATAGTGGCACCACATTGTGCAGTTTAATCTCTGTATCTGTCTGCACTTATAGTAAGTTGTGCAGCTTTACCCATGGTATTTTCTGCTCTTGAAAAGAAAATAGAGCCATGCCAGCTCCTTTGTAATGCTGCACGATAGCACTTTGACCATGCTCTACTTATCAAGTTGCAATTGAGCTTCATCTCTGTAGTGATATGGACAAAACAGTCTCTGATTTCCCAGTTCTTGCAACATAAGTCCCAACTCATCCACCTTATTCCTCCGTGACCTGGACGTAGGGGTACCTTTGGGTTCAAGCTGTCTTAGCTTTACTCAGTTCTCTTCTGGCTCTTTCTGGGTCAGTAACCCAGCTTATGGTGATGTTTTGTGTTGTTGCTCTAGTAGATCCGATGACTCCAAGTCAAGAGATGGTATCCCATGCTCCAAAAGAAAAGAAAAAAAGTGAAAAAGGAAAGTTAGAAAAGAAATGTTAAATTTGAGGGAGTTATTGATTGTTGATGTTTAGATGTGCTTTTCAATGTGCTGTTTAGCTATTACTTTCACCTCTAACTATGGATGCACCGATATGAAAATTTTGGCCAATACCCATATCTGATAATGATATTTTTGCAATGGCCGATAACCAATATTTACCGATATCGTTTAAAAAAAGATTAAGTAAAGATGATCAAATTTTGTACAAATTTAAAGTTAACGCTAGCAGCGTCGGTGGTTTTTCAGCTGACGTATCAAACTGATGGTGTTGAATGATTTGAAGCGACATCCTCCTCACATTACTTTAACGTTGCAAGTACTGCATACTGCTTTTCAAGTATCTTCTTTCGATACGTGAAAAACTACCACACACAAATGGCTGGAAATAAATATCTGTTGTAAATATCGGACAAGTTTTACTTGTCGGACCGATACCGATATTTTAAAAGAATGACCAACATCTGCCGATACCGATGTTGAAGCCGATATATCGTGCATTCCTACCTTTAACCCTTTATAAGGATTATGCCAAATAGAATATGCTTTTTTTATTGCTTTATAGAAATATTGCTAAGAAAGACTCTTTCTACATGCATTGACATACAGCCAGGCACACCACCCCATTCAGTGCTGCATAGAAACTAACAGGCATGTTTGTGGGATGACTTAAACAATAATACCATATGTAGACAGACAAGAACAAATAAGCAAAAGGCATCAGAAATACTTTCTTGAATTTTTTAAGACTTTGCAAAAGTTTCCATGTCTTATTGTACACTGCTAAAAAAAAAAGAGTGCATCTCTTTTGATATGTCGCTTTAGGATGGGGGTGTAGATGTTTGACTTCCTTTTCACCTCTGTGTATGTGTGTGTGTTCATTTCAATGTCTTCTCCTAAAGCAGTTATAGTCTCTGTATCGGTGCACTAGTAGATGAGTGTGGTTCTTTATACTGTTCCATTAGACGTCATCCTCAAACCATCACAAAGCCGTCCTGCTGTCTCTCTGCCATTCCCCTACACTCCTGCTTCTCTGTTCTCCCTGTTCTCCCACTGAGCTGTAGCAATCCCTACACACTGTTTATGTAGGCGGGATGGTACTATAAAACAGGAAATGTTCCCTTGTGGATCTGCCGGTTATGGATGCATATGGGTCTCAGAGCAGCCAGTGGAAGGGAGTGATCAGAATAGTTATACACATCTATGATGCATGTAAGTCAGGAGCAGCCCAACAGAGTCGAATGGAAACAAGCCACAGAGGCAACTGCAGAACCGCCTGCAGTGGCAGGATCACTGACTGGGGATTCCTATTACTGTCCAGCCTGAACCTTGTCGGATTTCCTCCGGAAACGTATTTTTCTTTCCATTTCCTGCAGAGAAGTAACTTGTATTAAGGGAGTCACTGAGGAGTCCAAGCATACAATGAGATCTGACAAAAAACAGGTGTTGAGAAAAGAGAAGAGAGACAGTCAAGAGAAAAAGAAAAGTGAGGTCAGAGATGGTTACAATGTGATTTTCTTCAGGTTTTTTTTTATCCAAGAAAGGGTCATGATGACATAAAATGGCTCTGAAGTTGTGAGTGCACCATTCTGTGCTCTGTGATTGCTTGTGTACTGCCTGGATCCATTTTTCTTTATTCAGCTCACTTTGGATCAGACTTAGTGTGGTGCCAATGAAAACTCGTCAGGGTCTCTTGTGATTGCTGACAGCTTTGAGGAGCTACATGTTGTGTTACTTTAAATTGTCAGCTAAACACTTTTGCCTCTTTACACTGTTCACCTTCTTTCCTCTGAGGGATGATGTTGCTTTGCTTTCCCTTTAGTTATGCAATACTTAATATTCAGAACTTCAGTCATGATTTTAGTTCCATGGCTTCACAGGAGTCCTATTTAAAGAGTGGGGAGAGCCAAGATGCACTAATATAAAGTGTTATCTCCTTCATTTTTGAGTGGAGTGTCAACTTGTCAAATCTTGAGGAAAATTGTTGCCTGACTTTCACTCCCTGGAATGCCATCATACAGTTTATTACAGATCATAGTAGTTGTATTACATGTGTAAGAACATATGCTTAAAGATCCTCTTGAGACATATTGTGAAGTCTAAAAGACTTCTATCCATGGCTGATATTATGGCATTTTATTTAACACAGTTTTAATACATACAAAACGTTAGAAAACTGAATCTTTTAAAGCTTTTTTCACCTGCTGCTAAAGTAATTTTATGTTAGTTTAATGTTTATGTCAATGCATTTACCTGCTCTGTCCTGGCTGATGCATTTTCATTAATGTGCAAAAATTATGATGATGGTTAATAATAAAAACATAGTTGAAGAGATATGGATATAATGTGGAGAAGTCTGAGTGATCAACCAGTGATAACATGTCTAACTTTTGTGTCTTTTCTTATCTTTGTTAATTATGAACCTTGGGGATAAAGTGGTATTTCATGGATTTTAATTGCAGACAGTCTTCTTTTCCTTCCAAATTTCTCCTACCTCTTTTCCTTCACCCCATTACATCTTTCAACAGGGTCTAAGAAAAAGAGTTTAGGTAAAGATCATAGATTTTGTTGTTGTTGTTTTTTACTATTCAACTGTTCACAAAATCTATCATTGCGGTCAGACAGACATTGTTCTGGTTCTGGATTCAGTCAAAGTATCAGATTCAATACTTTTTTGAATATCGAGATACCACTCTACTGATACAAAACATGCCATCTGTTTTCAATTTTGAGAGTTTTAAGCAATGAAACTGTATACAAAGCCACAGTGTATTAATTCTGTATCACATAATTATGGCAGCCTATCAGATGTCATGATGATGCTACTACTGTCAGTGATGATGTTTTGTTTTGATATTTTACTGGTTTAATGTAGGTTATTGTGCATGATGTTTGAATATTTATCATATTACTATTATATATTTTATTTTATTATTTTCCATTAAATGAATGTGAATAATATTATATTAATCTTTAGTTACATGTTTTTTTTTATCATTTTAAAATGATTTATATTTATACATTTTATTTCTTCATTATCTTATTCTTATTCAATTTACTAAACAGTATCTTTTTTTTTCTAAAAAGGATTTCTCTCAAGTATTTATGTTTTTGAGTTTTACTTATATTTCATATTGCTCTTGCAAAAAGATATTAATGCACACTTTAAAAACGTGATTAACCTTTAAGGGGCAAAAAAGTATCAAGATCGGTATCGGTATTGATGAAAAAGTACCATAACCTAATCAAAGTCAAAGTCAGCTTTATTGTCGATTTCTTCACATGTACAAGACATACAAAGGAATTAAAATTACATTTCCCACTGTTCCACGGTGAAGACAAACAAGACATCCTGACACTGAAATAACCAGTAAAGTGCACAGGTACAACAAATGACTAACATAATCTAACACTAAGTAAACAATGAATAAAAGTGCAAAAATTTAGGGCATGTACTGATCCTAAATATAATACTAACAATGAAATAAAAGAGGTTCGCAGTGTGATGTGAGAAATGAAAGCTAAAAGTTGTATGAAAAAGTTATGAGTAGTATGAATAGCTAAGAGTTATACAGTCGTAAACAAAATTATTCATACCCTTCCATTAAAGAAGAAAAAAAATCAGCTGTCACTGAAATAAGTTGAAACTGTAATAATACATAAAAATTTGATGAAAATCATGACATTGTTATTGAATTGTGGTTCAATAGAAATATTTCTAATAAACGAGCAAAAAATATGATAAACTAATATAAGTTACGTCACTCATAAGCTAATATTTTGTTGAGCAGTCATTTGAGGCGATCAATGCAATCAGTTGTTTTTTGTAACTCTCAATCAGACTTCTACACCTGTTGACAGGTATTTTGGCCCACTGCTCATAAGCAAAGTGCTCTCATTGGTCCAAGACTGTATTGTTTGTTTGTTTTTTATTATTTTTTCAGCCCAATTAAATCAACAAACAATGTTCTATTTCACTAAATTATAATTTAGCAAATTTATATTTATTATTACTTTTTTCAGTGTCCAGTTATTTGAATTACTATTAAGAATTTTGTCTTTTCTTTAATGGAAGGGTATGAATAATCTTGCTTACGACTGTATGTACGAGTTATGCATAGTAATGCAAAGGCTGTCAGTAATAGCAGCAGAGGTGTGCAAAGTGGCAAAGTGCAAAGACAGTCAATATGTGGGTTAGAGGGTTCTGAGTCCAGGTTTTTTTTTTTTTAGCTTTCGGTCAGCCTGGTGGGAGGAGCTGAGGATGGAGAGGGGAGAGAGTTCAGCATCCTTACAGCCTGGTGGATAAAGCTGTTGGTGAGTCTGGTGGTACGGGAACGGAGACTCCTATACTTCCTACCAGAGGGCAGGATGCTGAACAGATTGTGTGTGGGGTGGCTTGCATTGCCCACAATCGTGATTGCTTTGCGGGTGGGTTTATATGTCCTTCGTGGAGGGGAGTGGTGCACCAATGATCCTTCCAGCTATGTTCACTATTCGTTGAAGGGCTCTTTTATTTTAGTCAGTGCAGCTCCCACCCCACACAATGATGCAGCTGGAAAGGATGCTCTCAATGGTTCCTCTGTAGAATGTGGTCATGATGGGTGGTGGAGCACTTGCTCGCTTGAGTTTGCGCAGGAAGTAGAGGCACTGCTGGGCTTTCTTCATTAGTGATGCTGTGTTGGTGGTCCAGGAGAGGTCCCCACTGATGTGCACCCCCAGGAATTTGGTGCTGCTCACTCTTTCCACAGCAGCACCATCGATGGTCAGTGGCAAGTGTTGGATGTTGCTTCTCTGGAAGTTGACAACAACCTCCTTGGTCTTGCTGACATTCAGGAGGAGGTTGTTGTTATTTCTGCACCACGTGGTCAGGAGATCGACCTCTTTCCTGTAATGAGTCTCGTTGCCCTTGGTGATGAGGCCCACCAGAGTTGTGTCGTCAGCAAACTTCACTAGGTGATTTGTGCTGTAGGTTGTTTTGCAGTTGTGTGTCAGCAGGGTGAAGAGCAGAGGACTGAACGCACAGCCTTGGGGAGCCCCTGTGCTTAGTGTGATGCTGCTTGAGGTGTTGTTGCTGATGCGTACTGCTTGTGGTCTCTGACTGAGGAAGTCCAGCCAGTTGCAGATGGAGATGCTGAGGCCCAGTTTGTCGAGTTTGCAGATGAGTTGTTGTGGTATTATGGTGTTGAATGCTGAACTAAAGTTTATGAACAGCATTCTCACATATGAGTCTTTCTTGTCCAGGTGGGTAAGGGCTGGGTGGAGAAGGGCAGATTGCATCCTCTGTAGATTGTTTAGCTTGGTATGTGAACTGGAAGGGGTCCAGCGTGGGGAGGAGGATGGATTTGATGTGTGACATAACTAGCTATTCAAAGCACTTCATGATGATGGGCGTCAGTCCCAAAGGGCGGTAGTCATTGAAGCTGGAAGGGAATGAATTATTCTGCACAGGTATGATGGTGGCGGCTTTGAAGCATGATGGGACAACAACTTGCCTCAGTCCTTCAGCACACGGCCAGGGATGTTGTCTGGACCTGCTGCCTTGCGGGTGTTGATGGCGGAGTGTCCTTTTCACGCTGGCGGCAGACAGGCACAGTCTGGTTGTGTGGAGGGGGTGGGGTTTTCTGTGGGCGAGAGTTGTTTTGTGCTTCAAAGCGTGCAAAGAAGCTATTCAGGTTGTTGAGCAGAGAGGCATTGCTCTCACAGCTCTGTGGCGCGGGCTTGTAGTCCGTAACAGCCTGCATGCCCTGCTATAGGCTCTGTGTATGTCTGCTGTCTTCGAAGGTGGAGGTTATCTTGAGTGTGTGTACTCGTTTTTTGCTTTCCAGATGCCCCGGGACGGGTTGTCTCTAGCTGTTCTCAGACCAGATTCATCCCCAGCTCTGGCCCTCAGTAGCCTGTGGACATCCCCTGTCAGACAGGGCTTCTGGTTAGCCCAAGTGGTGATGCTTTTTGAGTGAGTCACATCATTGATGCACTTGGTAATGTGAGAGGTCACAGTGACTGTGTACTCCTCGGTGTTTATGTGGTTGTTGTAGGTAGCTGCCTGCTTAAACATTTCCCAGTCTGTTTTTTAAGAAATAAAAATCTCACACTGCTATAATAAGGCATCCGGTGGTTCCACACGCCGCACAAGGTGCCCTTATTTTTCACTGAGCACCTGCCCCCCAAATTGTCTGTGTATGCCACTAGTGACAGTATTTCATTGTGCGGAAGGTATTGAGGAAGCAATATGGCTGATTATGTGCATCTTCATTTATGGAAGACCCAGTTGTGGGAGGTGGTACTCAGTCAGCTTCTTCTTCGGTTGTGGCTACTATGGTGGCTGAATTCTGGCCCCTGTTATCTGGTTTGCTGTTTGATGACTCATCCTGCTGTCTAGCAGCTCAAAAGATGAACAACCAACACCATATCCTTTTTCCTGTTGCAGTATTCTTTCTTCACTTTTTTAAGCTCATTGATTATTCTGTCTGCCATTCGATGGACCCAGCCTTTGTCCGCTGATGACGCCATGGTTCACAAAGAAGAGCCACTATTTTTTGGTTCCAGTTGAGAACCAAATTTTCAACTTCCGAACCAAATTTTTTGGCTTGCATGTGCTCACTGACTCAGGATTAGGTTCAGCAATGGACTCCAGCAGTGCACAGATAATTGCTCACAAGACAAATGCTCATAATAACAAATGTTATAATAACACTATGAGAAAAAAATGCTCACAAATTGTTTTACAATCTTTATTTTTCAAAAAGAAAAAAATTAACTGAACCTTCTGCTGCATGTCACATAAGACATATCACATAGGCCTAAGCATGTGACAGGAATCACATCTCCCTGACAAATGAAACAGAGATCTTTAAGATAATCATCACAATGAGACCATCAATTGCCACGGAGTCTGTCTTCTCATCCTTACATATGGACACAAGTCCTTGTGAAGATGGACAACACTGCTTTGAAAAGATATGAGGTACTGTAGTTGAAATTGACAACATTTTTGAGTGTTAAGAGTATAATTAAGAAAACACATAATCAAATTCATTGCTTGTTCTACATTTGCATTTTACAAAAATAGTCTGTGAGCTCTACTTATGTGAAGATCCCCTTGCAAGACCAGCAAGCTGGCATTATTGTTTTTTTTCTCTGAATGCATTGACAGATATTGAATAGATTAACAGGAAATTTAGAACTAATATAATAAAAACTGATTTGGGTGGTCTTCTTACTTCTCTTGCAAACCCCCCCCCCCAAAAAAAAAAAAAACAGCAGACGAAAGTTTCCCCTTATCCAGTGACATATGGATTGGCACAAACTGTGCACATCATCATCTGCAAGCTACAGTGAATCATAATGACCTCAGCTTCATCACAAGGTTTTGCATGAAATGTCTCAAAAACTCTTAGAAGCATTGCTGGGAAATCTGGTGCAAATCTTCACATTTATTCCCCTCAGGTTATGATATAATAAGCCCCATCATTGGGTGATAGATGGCTTTCTGTTCATCATCCACTGCACCAAATGATTATTCCTAACTAAATATGGAACTTTGCATCCTAATATGAACCCATAATCATATGGTTTGCCCAACAGAGGTTTCAACATCATTCTTTCATCAAGGGGAAAGATTGCTTAGTATTTAATCTGTTACAGACTCTCACGGCTGCTGGTTACAAGGCCAAATTGACCATTAAGTCAATAAAGACATTTCAGCCATACTCCAACAAATGCTCTGTGGGCAAGATATGGACTGTGGTGTAATGCGCTCCCTTTTGAGACTGAACTCTGTTTAAAACATTCTGAAGCCTCACTGGAAGCCACTGATAGACATCCAGACCAGTGAAGTGTAACAAAACCAGATACAAGACCCTGCTTCTCCCACTGGGACCTGTGGAAGTCTGTACATGAGCTTTTTATGTCACACTTGTGTGTTCACTTCCAGTCAGTTTCTCCTCAACACTGGCTTGAAAAATAGGTTTAAAATTTAGTGTAAAAAAAAAAGATTTACACAGTCAGTTTGTATTCTGTTTTATTCAGTGTATGCTAGTCATTTCAGATCATTATGGTGTAGCCATTTTTAACAGCAAAATTATATATATTTGTCACATTTTGATTTTTGTATGATTTAATGCTTTCAAATCCCTTCTTAAAATATGACCTTGAAATAATAATGTATGCTCTATGACTCTTTTGTTGTAAAGTGTTACATTATTGGACAGGGATATTCAAAATGATCACAATCTCTTTAGCAGTGCATCGTGTGGTTGAGGTGGTTTGAACTTTGGTAAGCTATGACTGATGACTAGTTATTTTGCAGTCTGATCTTAAGATACCATATTACTAAACAAGTGGGAAACTATGACTGTTTTATACAACAAAACAGAAGGAAGCTTCTCAGAAACAAACAAACAAACAAACAAATCATGTACACACATTTACGGTGACCCATAGGTTTAGTGTTTATCTTTTATTCCATTTCACTTCTCATGTACAGCCTGCAGCTCAGTATGACAATGTATCACATCAAAGAAAAAGACTTGATTGGAGAGGCCAGATGTATTCATTGGAAGACAGATTGGCAATTGCATCCAAAAAGGGCAGCAACATATTCAAGATGAAAGCAAAGCCTTATCTTTGGTCTCATCTGCCAACCTGGTATGATTTGGACAGGAAAAGTGATTGGATCTCCTGTTATAGTTTAGTCTGCTTTTCAATCTTGGTGTTTCATTGTAGTTTTCAGATAAAATAACATGTCATGTTATGGAACATTAGTTTAAATCTATCATATGTCAGCACTTTTACCTTTACATCAGACTCTGTGTAATGGGTACCTCACAATGTGGAGAGCATTTACAAAGATTTACATGTACTTTTCTTTTCCTATGGACTTTTTCATCCTTTGTAGTCCCCTGAGCCAATGCTGTAATTTTACCACTGTCAAGAAACCTTTTCATAATGCCTTTTTCATGCTGCATGAGGGAATCTATTATTGATGGGGTTAAAACAGGAAGAGCAGCATAATGGGATGGTACTTACAATTTATATCTTTAGTTTTTGTCTGTGTATTTACCAAAGATGGCAGATTTCACAGTGTCAGTAGTTTCTGCTTTGGATATTTTGACAATTTGTTTCAGATCTGAAGAAAATACAGCAAAAATACACACTGACACTGTTTTAGGTTCACACGAAGAAGAAGATGATAACCAATTTTGATTGCAACTGGTTGTCCTCTTGGGAAAAAAATTGGGAAACCAGATTGTAGTTGGGACATCCTTTTAAAGACAGTGCATTGGAGCATTTGGATAATGTATTTATGACAGAATGACAAAAAAATAAATAATTCACAGTCTCTTTGAATTCAGATGCTATACTTGGATCAGTATAATGTATGCAATCACTCGCTCAAGTGAGGCAACTCTTAACAGATGCACATTTATAAATGCCTTATTTTTTTTTGTGTCCACAGAGTGAAGTTGAAGGAAGGAGTGACATTTCTCGGGGCTCGTCCCAGCAACCCCACTCAGTGGATAGTAAGCCAGGATGTGAGGAGTGAAGGCCATCGAGTGGTGACTCTCCACTGCCACAGAAAGGAATACACCTATGATCAGCAAAGGTCAGGAAATAAATTACTTCCTATCAAAGAAATGCATCAAGTTTTGGGAGGATTTTCTCATTGGTGACCTTTCTTCCTTTCTTCCTCAACAAAGTGAGCTTATTGTCATGAAAAATCATTTTTACGAGAGGCTGGTAAAGTTAGACTTTGTAACATACTTGATACTTAACATGTTTCACATTACTTCTGCTCCTAAAGGTAGTTATCCGTTTTTGTGTTATGCACTCTAAGTTAGTACCATATGTAAAATAGCTTTCTAAGACTTAGTGAGTCAATCTCCAACAAGATTCAGTTTAGTACGTGTTGTCCCCGATGTTTCACGAGACGTGCACACACTGAAATATACAGTGACAAGAGCGATGTTCTCTCTGCTAACATGACACACTTGACTTGACATAACTATGGGTAGAAAAAAGTTAAGTTTAGAAGGATCTCCATTTCTCTCTCACTCCTGCCCCTCCCTTGCTCTCATTTTTATTTGCATACTTATTTTCTCCACTGCCAAGCCTCAGAGTTGTTTTGACCATTTCCAATCTGTATTCAGGCCCTTAAACTAATCTGGCAGATAGGAAAGTGATTGCCAGCACGAGGGAAAGGTTGCTGCGTTAATTAAGTGTTGATTGAAGGCCTTTGTGTGTTTTAATGGTTTTTCCTTCTCGGATCAGGAAGTAGTTTTAATAAATCTAACTTTCTAGTGACAGGTGTAATTTTATGGATTAGTGGCAGATTACTTATTTGCTCTTTAGCCTTCGTTCCATTTAACTGATTCTAAACTATTCCTTTGAGAAAACAAGACACTTGACATTGGAACTGCAACTTTATAATCAAAGTTACTGGGGAGTGTAGAGCAGCGTGTAAGAGATATGTAATTTGAATCTTAGGGCTAGTGGCTTTTTTATTTAAACATACCGCTATTAGTGGATGACTACATGGGATGATTATGGAGAATAGCTACAGTGTTACAGCACATAAAACCTAGCTTTGCATGCCTTTAAATGGCTGAGGGTGTCAAATCAGAAAGAGCTGGTAAGCATTTTCTGTACCGTACAGCAAGTTGCTTTGGAAATTGCACCGCTATTGCACATTTAGACCAGTGGTTCAGCTGTGCTCTACCCACTCTCAGTTATCAGTGGCATGTTCTGGTTCAATATTTCAGCTTTTTAGAGTGTGCGGTGCAATGTTAGCTGATTTTATGAACAGTCCGTTGTGAACAAAATTTGTCTGAGAACTCAAAATCTTTTCCACGGTAAAACATATTATCAGACCTATTATTCGCTGGTGTAATGAGTTCTGACGGCTTAGTCCTATAAATAGAAAGATTTTGGTGGAATAAAAATATATACGGGGATGCAAAATATGCCTCTGATAAACAGTTGCTTTTTATTTTTCTCAAGAAATTAATGCAAAGAATGTCTGCAGTCAAGTAAGACTACAAATGCAGAGTTTAAAAGATAAGTCCATTATAAAGGGGGGCGTTCTGATATAAGACTTGTTAGTACAAGATTTAGATTTGGGTTTGTGTTATTTTCATCAACCAAGTTGAATGTATGAGTTGTATCTACAATCTTTTTGTGATTGCTACTGAGTGCAGGAGGAATGACAATGTGTAGAAATGCACTTCTACTGGAATAAAATTTATTTTTTAAATCACAAAAAATTACTTGTCCGGATAAGTTTGTCCAAGCTGAATTTCTTGCTTTTAACAATAACATTCCTGTGCTTGTGCACGGTTCATAGATGAGCAGCTGGATTTTGAACACTGTCTATGGTAGAAACTGCAGCACTGAGCAGCAACATTGCAGAGATGGTTCCTCCTTCTCTCTGGAGCCCCTCTTTTTCTTGATGCAGGTGCGAATCTCTCTGCTGTCTTATGATCACATCTCGTCTCCCACACATGGACTCTATTACAGTAGTAAAATTATGGTTTATTGATTTACAACGTGAAGAAGCCAGAGACAAGAGTGAGCCTATCTAGTCTAATCCCTGCTGTTTGGACCATGTTTGTCAGACTGTTCTTTAATCCCCACAGCTGTCAAAGTCATTTCACAAAGAAGACCAGAGACGCCCCATGATGGCTATACAATACACAATGCCCCAATTTTCCTTTCATCTGGCCCTCCCCACTCTTACTCACTTCAATGAAGCTCCCTTTAGAAGGAGATTTGGCATAGGTATCTCATCTGTTGAGCTGTCACTTGCTCAGCTTTCTTCTCTCCAAGCTTTCTTTCAGGATGGAAGCATGATGAAGTGTTTCAGCGTGAAAGGTCTTACAGTCAGGGATGCTGCTGCATTTTAGTTCTTTTGTTTGGTTTTTTTGGCAGCAAAACAGTAGATGTTCATCTTTTTATAGGTTCAACACCAACATTCAGACATAACCTCTATCCTCTATTCTCTTTTGATATGATCCTGTTCCTAAAGGTAACGCTTACATACACAATACATAGATGCATGTTGAGGGTCTGTGGATTAAAATTGTTCTTTTTTCTATCCAATGCAAACAGAGCCAATAATCATAAGTGCAACATAGCATGTGTAATGCCACCATCCACCTAAAATCCCTTTTCACAGGCATTTTAGAATATCTAATAGTTTTGCAACAACAAAGTTTTAACAGTTTCATGCAATGTACACATAGACATGATACAATTTAGTTCTGATGATTTCGAAGCCCAGAAAAGTGTTATAATGTTGCATTTCTTTCTTAATTTATTTGAATCTGTTCTTTTTTATGTGGAACAACATGGTCAACTAAATTCATGCTGAGTGATGTTTACAAAATAAGTTTCTAAAGTTGTTCTCAGAGACAGACTAAACTGCTACTGTTAGCAAACAAACTAACAAATTACTGCTCATAAGAAAACAAAATAATAATTACAAATTAAACAGATATTTGATAATTATCTAGAGAGTTTATGTTCTAAAGTACAAATGAAGCTAAAATTAAAACAAACAAAAAAACATGAAACCTGCAAAAATAAAGAGAAACAAGGCAAAAAGTAACCCATCTCAGGCAGCTTAAAACTTTTTTTTTTAGAGAAGCTTTTAGTTCTAGGGGGTTTTACGGCATGTTTCTTATTTCTACATCCTTCACCTTCCTTCTTTTATCTGTTTTATTGTCTTTTTATTATATCATGATGCACTTTGTGATTTTGATCTGGGAGAGTTGCTATACAGTGTAAATAAGCTTTATTGAATTACTTAAAGAAATAGATAAATACATAGAGAGAGGAGTACAGGAGAACACTAACCACTCTGTCAGAACAGCTTCAGGAGAGAAGTAGAGCTACACAAGATCTGAAAGAACAACTAAACCTACATCCAGACCACAACCAGGACCCCGTGAGCACCCAAGATTCAGCAATTCAAGAACCTTCCTCCATCCAAAGCTCCACATCCATCCCACAGACCAATACCACACCCACACCTCCTATTCCACCCATCTTACAGACCAACACCACCCCTCATTCCACCAGACCAGCGCAACAGAGAGAGAAGGCAGACATTGTCCTCCTCATCAACTCCAATGGAAAATTCCTTAATGAAAAGAAGCTTTTCCCCAACCACAAAGTGGCTAAAATCTGGTGTCCAAACACCCACCAAGCCATAGACCTGCTGTCGGAGCCAGCAGGAGAGGGTGTCAGAGTCACTCAATAGAGTGATGGAGAAAGCCTCCACCACTTTCCCCAGCAGTAGAGCCATCATAATCACTCAGCTCCCAATGAAAGACTTCCACCCTGGCACCATCCACAGGATCAACAGCTGCCTGTCCAGAGACTGTGCACGATGACATAATGTCCATCTAACCCACCATCCCACCCTGGACATCAGCTGTCTCTACGACCACGTCCATCTGTTTAAAAACATAGTCCCCACCTTTGCCCAAACACTGATAAACTCCCCTCTCAACAGAGGCCAATCCATGGCCCGCAGGAAGAGCACATCACCCCACAACCCACCCAGAACACAGAGACATCCTCAAGCAAAATTTAAACCAACAGAGTGGAGACAAGACCACCCCCAGCCCTACCCACATCCCATCTCTATCATATCCCACCAAGACAACCGTGGTCCCCCTCAAGCCAGACCACAGCCACTCCTATCCCAAAGGCCCCCACCCCAACCACAGCGACCAGAGCCACACCCTGGCCCAGATGATCCGGGGAACAACCGAGCCAACCTTAACCACCCCCCCACACAATTAGTTGAAGGACATACAGCAGATGCTCAGCCTGCTCTGCTCTCATCTCATTGGTACCACAATAGACTGTGTGTGAACTCTTATTGGAGTACTTCTTGTCCTCATACAGTAAAAAAAAAAAAAAAAAGAGGACATGTATAATGTACATAAGTATCAATCATTTAATATTGTGGTTATTAGATTGTTAGCTTTATAAGATATATATACTGTATACCTGTTATTTTGTATTTATATGTGTTTTGTTCCATTTTGCCACTTTTCTGACTGTTATTATTGTAATTGAATGGTAACATTGTAATGGCTTTGGCAATATTGTAGATCTACAGTCATGCCAATAAAGCTTATTGAGTTGAATTGAATTGAAATAAACAACCACACACTTCTAATGGGTCATAAGACGTAACAGAGATATTACTTTTGTATGATTCTAATTATTGTTATCAAGGATGTTTTTAAAATGTATGAATATTTTTCTCAGCTGTTGACTGAAAGCCAAAGCAGCACTACTGGACTTTTGACAGATTTTTGTACTTTGACCCCCATAACAAAGGCTAACTGGGCCGTCCTGCATCCGGTCACTTCTCTGAACTTTCTCCAGCCAGTGAAAAACAATCCATTGTTGACTCTTGTCATATCTCTTGCTCTGTCACTTTCTCTCTTTCTTTCCCTCGATTCCTCCGATAATGTCCTCTTGGGTATCTTTGCTGAATTAGTCGTCCAAAATGGCCAGTATGTTGATATCTAGCTGCTGGTTTGCTGCAGAGCAAAATGCAGCTGTAACATGATGCGCCAGGCTGGTACACAAAGTTGTGAAATGCAGTTTCTAAGCCACTGGACGCTGCAGGGCAATGACTGCTCCAGGAATGTGAATAATGAAATGTAAACGTGGCATCAAAAGGAGACAGAAGCACAGAGTTTTAAGCTTATGTAGTGTTGCTTTAAGTATTGGCATATAGCCACATATCTTTATTTTAGAGTTTTCCTTTTGTTTAATCATTACCATTTCATAGACTGCATTTAGACTTACACCAAGTCAGAGATACTTGCATGGATGCATGGAAAGACAGGTTGCACAAAGAACTCTCATAGCAAATGTCTAATAACAAAATGATTATTGGTTTATGTCATATTCAGTGTCCTGAAGCCTAACAGTTATTTTATACATAGATTTGTCTTTTGAATGGAAGATTTTGTGGTTTTTGCACACATTTAAAACTCAGGAGGTGTTTATAAAATGAGCTCATGACACTGGAAGATAAATGAGTCACCAATTACTTTTGTCATGAATTCAGCAAAGTTAGATTGTTATTGTCACACAGACTGGTTTACTATTGACTCTTCAATAACACAGTGAATTCATTAGCTACTTACTATAACCTTAAAACAAGTGTACACACACACACACACACACACACACACAAACACAGGAATAGACTGAAAACTGAAACCACAGATTTGATCACTGACCGCGTTACAAATGGATTACTGGTGCTGCCACTGGGCTTTGAATTGGCAGCTGGACTTAAATGTCTTTGAAAAGTGGCCGTGAAACTGTTAATTGCGTGTGTGTGTGTGTGTGTTCCATAACGTGAGCCAGACCCCAGTGCATGCATGGGAGCCCAGCATTACTGTTGGGTCAGGTGTACTGTGTGTGCTGGTTCAGTTAGTCACTTTAAGCTGCTCGCACTCTCCAGCTGAGCCACTCCTTTCTGTCCATTCACAGCTGCTCCAACCCCACCTGACACACTGTGAAATAGATTGCTAACACTCATCTGTCAAATGTTTATCATTGTCTGCTTCACAGCTGCACAGAATGTGGAATTTTGCAAGTTTTCATCAAACCATCTGGATTTTAAAATTATCCATTGACCAACATTTTGTTGTGCAGATGTTCAGCATCTTTTAAATGAATTATTCCACTCTGCATACATAAGAACTCTTCTGGCCAGCAGCATCTTGCGTAATGAAAGCAATAAGTGTGCTGACAGGTTTTCATCAGGGGGTGCTGTAGTGTGAAGACAGGTTAGGCTTTTGTCTGAAATAACCGAGCTGAATTCACCCTGACGGAAATGTCACGGAACGGTAGATGCCACTTCTTTTCCATTTAATCAAATTAATTTATTGAGCATGCAATAATGAGCTAATAGTCATCTGGGATTTTGCCATTGGTTGGTTTCATAAAAAGCTGCTCCAGTTGCAAAGCATCATAATGGGTGTCATTAACACACACATTATCTGAAAGCTCAACTTAAAAGTTTTGAAGCTAATGGTTTTCTTTTTAGTCACCTTTTCCAAACCAATACAAGAGCAAAAGGCTAACAGATAGATAGTATCTTCAGCTGTTAGTAGTCTGTATTTTTTCCTTTTATGTGAAATCAAAAGTTTTTAGTTTTTTGATGCAAGTCAGTCATGTTTATTTTTGCAAACCCCCTCTGTGCATTGCATATGTAATAACAGTGGGTTTCTGCTCAGTCTTTTTCTCAAAAGAGGCTGTTGCTTGTCATTCTGTAATTTAATGAGATTTGATTTAATGCTCTCATTAAGAGCCTTATTTAACTTTTATATGCACATTACTTTGTTGTTAAACCTGCTTAATGAGACACGACAGTCTTGAATCTTGAGTTTACATCTAAGGCCTCCTCTATATGCTGATTATTTTTCAAGCTTAACATCTTTTATTTGATTAAACATGGCAGCTTCTCATAGACAGATTCAAATAATCAGTGGTGGTGATACAGCTTGTCACAGAACTCAAAATGAGTTGCTACAGAAAGGGACAAAATGTTTATGTGGTGTACACGTTGTATTGGCTGAAATGCACTCTGGTAGATTGAAAAGTTCACTTTGTCACCATTAAAGGCAAGCTCATTTGAAACAAAAGCAGTCCTGCTTTCTCAGCATGTCATAAGCCATAAGTGGCGGTCTTAGTAAAAGTGCCATGTCTGGGCCTTGGTAGTTCATTAAGATTGTCTTGGTGCAGATGGATCTCCCCTGTGAGCTGCCACTTCATTAATCCCCCACACCACACCCAGCCCTGGAACAGCAGGCAGTCCACTCATTACAGCCACAACGCATGAGAGCGAGCATAAGTGGGAGTAGGTGAGGGGGAGGACATATATATATATTTGGATTTTTTTTTTCTTTTTGCTAACTACAGTCTGCCTCATTATGGCTTGTTCTACATTGTCTTAATCAAATCTGCAAAGAGCTCAAATGAATATAATCAAATTAAGTGGTTATTAATTTCACTTGAAAGTAAAATGACTTTTTCATTGAAGCAGGCTTGTAAATCTCATTAGTATGAATGTTTAAGATTAGAGAGGAAGAGAAATCATACAGCAGTGTAAACATGGATGAGATGTAGAGGGGCCTCAAAATTTGCTTAAATTTCAAAGCCTATCAAAACCTTCAAGAATTTATTTTTTTCTCTTTTTTTAGTAAAACTGAAATGAAACAAAAGACCTGCGATAACTTTCATAGTCCTTTCAGCCCCCTGATGCTACACAGATGTGTCATCTTTTCTCAGCAATCTAAAGTATCAAAGACGCTTTTTAAAATGTGTCAAAGATGTAAAAATATCTACTTATACTACTTGTATGACAATGTCACTTTGAGGGAAAAAAAACAAAAATATTTCCACAATAATCAACAGCTCTGTGACATCAAACTTGCTTTGATTTTATGCTAGGTGCTAAACCCTCTTGATTTTGCATGAATCAAGTTTTGTTAGTGTTCAGCAGTCCTGAAAATGAGCCACACGCTATGGGCTTTAATGCTGCATAATGCTGCATAAATCAAGGCTGGAATGAAATGGCCCAATTACATTAGGGGGCAAACAGGAATGTTAACTTGACAGTCCTAATGCTAACACTCTTAATAATGAATCAGCCAAATTCCCAGTGGCCTCCATTTACTGTAAAAACTCTCTTAGTGGAGCCTCATTGGCACTATTTACCAACACAACTGTCCTCACTTCTTTTATCCCCTGCTTCTTATTAATAGATATGATACAAGGTCGATACTCATTTGTGTCATTCTAGACGTGTCGTAGCTTTTATATCAATGCTAATGTATAAGATTCAGTGAAACGAAGGAGTATTATTTAGTGTTGTAATTCAAGGTTGATGAGAAAGGAACAGTCAAATTGCTTGTAATAGAAAAGATGTCAGATGGTTTCCTTTATCAGGACAGGAACAGCGATGTGGCATGTTCGCTGTCTCCCTAGGATAGCCAGCTGATTACAGTAGTTACCCCAGATTATCTATGTCTATTCCAGCTGTTCCCATGTTCCACTGTAAGGGAAACAATATGAAAAAGCATTACATAATGCACTTTCCACTATTCAGGAAGCCATAAACTCAGTGGAGAAGATTTGATCTGTGCTTCATATGTCAAAGCCACTTGATCATGATGTTAATATAACATATTTATTCAGTGAATTATACACTGCTGGCAAAAAAATAACAAAAAAAGTTGTCACCTGGATTTAACTCTTTGTTAATTTGCAGCCATTTGAATCATTTATGCAGATCTTTTTCCTCAATAATGTACAAACGGGACCCCATTTTGACAGAAATCACTGAATTCTACACATTTTTGCAAAATGAGAACAAAAAAGAGAACAAAAACTGAAGCATCACATGACCTTATGTATTCAGACCCTTTGCTGTGGCATTCATATATTCAACTCTGTTGCTGTTCTTCTGATCATCCTCGAGATGGTTCTACACCTTTATTGGAGTCCAGCTTTGTTTAATTAAATTGATTGGACTTGATAAGGAAAAGCACACAACTGTCTATATAAGAGCTTACAGCTCAGTGCATGCCAGAGCAAATGAGAATCATGAGGTTGAAGGAACTGCCCAAAGAGCTCAGAGAGAGAATAGCTGCAAGGCACAGATCAGGCAAAGGTTACAAAAGAATTTCTGCTGTGTCTAAATGTCTAAAATTCTGTGTTTTTCTGTCAAAATGGGTTGCTGAGTGTAGATTAATGAGGGGAAAAAATCAACTTAGATGATTTTAGCAAATGGCTGCAAATGAACAAACAGTGAAAAATGTAAGTGGGTCTGAATACTTTTTGTACCCACAAGCCTCCTATTGGACAATTACTGCATGGGCGATTATCTTTCAGCTGGCAACAAGTTATTTAACCTCAACTCATGCAATGAGTAGCTTCTCATTTCTTAAACAAGCATGTCGAAAGACACACATGGCCGTGGAGAAGATGTTAATCTGTTTAAGAAGGGTCAAATCACTGGCATGCCTCAAGCAGAGAAAACATCTAAGGAGATTACAGAAACTACTAAAATTGGGTTAAGAACTGTCCAAGGCATTTTTTTAAAACTGAAAGGATAATGGGGAACCATCGTCTTCGAGGAACAAATGTGTTTGGAAAAAAATCCTGAATGATGGTGATCGGTGATCACTTAAACGTTTGGTGAAATCACATTGAAGAAAAACAGCAGTAGAACTCAGGGCTGTGTTTAATAATGAAAGTAAGAGCCACACACAATACAAAGGGAACTCAAAGGATTGGGGCTGAACAGCTGTGTAGCTGTGTAAATCCACAAACCAGTGAGGCTAACCGGAGAAAAAGGCTTCAATTTGCAAGGGAGGATAAAGATTGGACTCTGGAGCAATGGGAGAAGGTCATGTGGTCTGATGGGTCCAGATTTCCCTTTCTCCAGAGTGATGAGTGCATCAGGTTAAAAAGAGAGCCAGATGAAGTGATTCAGCCATCATGCCTAGTGCCTACTGTATAAGCCTGTGGGAGCAGAGCTATGATCTTGCTGCAGTTGGTCATGTCTAGGTTCATTATTTGCTCAAAGAATGAGGTCAGCTGACTACCTGAATATACTGAATGACCAGGTTATTCCATCAATGGATTTTTTTCTTCCTTGATGGTACGGGTATATTCCAAGATGACAATGCCAGGATTCATCTGGCCCAAATTGTGAAAGAGTGGTTCAGGGAGCATGAGACATCATTTATACACATGGACTGGCCGCCACAGAGTCCGGACCTGAACCCCATTGAGAATATTTGGGATATGCTGAGAAGTTTTTGCACAGTGGTCAGACTCTCCCATCATCAATGCAAAATCTTGGTGAAAAATGTATACATTGGATATAAATAAATCTTGTGACATTGCAGAAGCTTATTAAAACAATGCCCTAGCCAATGCTGCTGTAATCAAAGCTAAAGGCAACCCAACAAAATATTAGTGTATGACCTTTTTATCTTTGGTGGTAACTTTTTTTTTTTTTTTAGCCAGGCAGTGTACAAGCCTCACGAGGCAATCTGAGAGCTTTTCAGTGACATAAAGAGAGATGTCAGGAGGCACAGTTTCACTGATATCACACCATCAGCCCCAGATAGTGGATATGCTGGAGAGACAGATTGAGGTTTACATGTGTACCAGATTTCTTGTGTTTTAGATTTATAAAGGTTTTATGGCTAAGTATCCTGATATTAGAGGTTAATCCCCTCGAGGATTACATCCTGGCCATCAGTATTTGTAGTTTTGCATTTACTGCTGTTTTTTTTTTCTCTCTTATTTTTCTGTATTTATGTAGATTAAGTCTTTTAAAGTGCTTACTTATAAGTTAAATACATTTACTGTATTCAAATTCTTATGTTTCTTATACAGCAGTTTTTAAAAATGAATCATTTCAGATGTTTTTAATATTGTTTAATACATGGAGCAAACTACCTGGCATATTCATCCAATTATTTGTTGTCACTACTGGATCATTTTGCCTATGTGTCATTGTTGCTGAGCAGCAAAAGATATTGCTAAGTCAGAAAGAAGCATGTTTTCTTATAGCTAAAGCTTTAGAATAGTTGCAGACATGTTTTTGTTTTTGTTAAAAAGGATGATAAACTAGGGAACAGTACTGAAGTTTTGGGATCCACTTGATAATCAAATTGGCATTGTCATGCAAACAAACAGCTTTTATGTCCTGTTACATGATCAAGTTGTATGCAAGAAAGCAAAAAAAAAGCATAAAGTTTTTTGGGAGTTTAACGGCAAATTATTCTTCAATCTTACAAATGAGAAATGAAAAAGAACATTCGTACTTTACAGAGTAAATCTGCTTTATGTTGACTGTAAAATCTAGTGATCACATGTTAACACCATTTATCACTTATTCTAGGCCTACCTCCAGGTAAAGGTTAGTATTAAGTTAATACATGGTATCCGGTGCATCACCTCTTACCCACCCATTTCTTCTCTGAGCCTTACAAACAGGATGACAAGGAATAATTAATGTAAGAAAGTCTATGCTGCAGTCAAACCGGACCAAGCATCTTCTTTTTATTTGCATCTTCTCCCTGTGAAGGACCAGGATGGTTGATTTTGATTTGAAAGCCTCTGTGGGGATATGGACAAGTTTGGATTGATTTCCCACTCTCTTGACACAACATATATGCATGAATATTACATACGTCAAAACATTTATTAATGTTTTCTGCACAGACAAACACAGTTTAGGTGAAATAAACCTGTGGGTTGAGAAAACAGCTACCTTTGTGGAGGTAGCAATTAACCTGGTGGATAGTGTGTGTGCGTGTGTGGTAGGGGGCATCGAGGTGAAAACATGCAATTGTCTGCTGGCCTTCCAACAGAAATACTGGATCTTTCTCTTCTACAGTTGTAATGACATATTTATATTGTAAGTACTTAGTTTGGATTGCATTGCAATGAGTTGGACTGAAGAGGTGGACCATAAGAATAAGTTCAAC
>JBBBVU010000012.1:22364739-22387598 GCA_037177055.1 Atherinosoma microstoma
TGGACCATAAGAATAAGTTCAAAATGTCTTCAATATTTACAGTAAATCCAATCCCTCCCCAACAAATGATCTATCTGAATAGGCAAAAAAAAAAGAAAAGAAAAAATACGCTGACTGTACTTGGCTCTAATTAACCTTAGCTAAGCTTGGCCTTCAAAATGATTGGCTTGGAAGCTTATTCCACTTAAAGAAATACCTGCCCTGGCACATCCAGAGTGTCTCATTTCTTTAACCTGAACAAGAAAAATATTCAAATGATCCCATTAAAAAAGCTCTGGGCTTTCGAGAAGGTGCACAGGCTGCTTCTGGAAAGAAAAAAATTACAAGAAGGAGGGTTCCACTTGCACACAGGCAGGGGGTGTTAAAGACCTTATCACAAATGGGCAGCCCTACTTCCAGTCAGGAACAAATTCAATCAACCTGAAGACAAACAGAAAAGGTGCATGTCACATCCTCTCATCTGCACAACTGTATTTGTGCATGCAAACATTGACAAGCAATCTTTTGGTGCCCTCTATTACCATCCCTTTCCTAACAAGTTGAAAGCAGAAGTCTGTCCTGCTGATAATGTTCAAGTAAAAGGAGGGCGCCACCACAGCCACTCCTCCCCTGCAACTCTGTGCCTGTTTAGCAGGACTTACCGGCCCTGACATCTAATCAGGCAGTACACACACCTCAGTGGGCCTCTGAAGTATCGGAGGCTAGACTCTGAGCACCTCAACACAACAGGACCTGCAGACATGCTCATGATTCAAGATGAGATGCCACACTTTGTACATGTCACCTTTCCACCTTGAGCCTACACACACCTGTGTAAATGGTCTTGCTTTGTTACACACAAACACATACGCACAGACACACTTACACACACATACAGATACATCTGCTGCTGAGTGATTTGAATTTCATCCGCCAGGTATAAATCGCCAGATGTAAAGCATCTTAAGCAGTCCTCGGCTTGTAGAGGTTACTCTGTAAAAGTAAACTTTGTAATTTGTGTATCGTTCATTGACGATGAAACCACAAGAGCATCACAGTGGCTTTATATGAGGAGCTAATATTGATGCTTGTTGTTAGTCCATCATACTGTGATCTACCTCTACTCTTCACAGCCGATAAATCAACCCTCCATCACTCACAGACTAAGTTGGTGAGCAGCATTGCATCACTGTGCTGAATATGTAAATGAATGCCATTAAAGCTCCCTTTCTTTAATTAGTCTTTAGATTTCATGACTGAGTGCTTCCAATTATGGATCAATGTCTCATTTCTACTCATGCACCCCTGGGTGTGTGGAGGCAGTTTTTCCGTTACAAAATGCTCCATAATGTCTCCCCTGCCAAGAGGGCTGTTCACATCCCACTCCCTAACTGCTGATCAATGAGAAATGTTGCTGCTGTAAGCCCACCCTTATGTCTATCATGTGAACTAGTACTATTTATTTATTTAAGAAACACAATCAAAGTTCAACAAATATACAGTGTGATTAATGGGATTTCCTGAATTTATAGTGATCAAGTGTGTAAGGTGGGAAATCAAGGAGTTTTGCATGTGTATAACTTCTCTGATAGGAATTTAGCACTGAGCACCTACACATGAGGGAGATGAATTGTGTCTGGTATATAAATAAACTCTTGGCATGGAGCCAGAGGTATACTGTAAAGAGCTGATTGAGCACTTTAAGATGGGAAAATGCTACTCGTGCTTTGTAAGAATGGCATTTAAGCTTCATGGATTTCACTCCTATAGTCTATGGTTGGTGCTCAAGGGTTTTATCAAGAAAATATGATGAATAACCTTACTGTTACTTGCTCAGCCTGCACGTACGTGACAACAGTTATTAGGGCAAAGGATTTTACATTAGCTAAATCTTTTTTTCCCAATTATTATCAGTAAATTGTTAGAGTTCCCAGGCAGTGACTTTTTAAAAAAAAATTTCATCAAGCTCACATTTGAACATGTGTGCATTAAAGTAAATGAGTGCCAAGGGAAAATTGATGTGAAAAGTAGAGCCAGTGGGTGGGGTTCAGTACAGCTGTGTGATTCTTTGAATTACAAAGTGTTATTTACAGACTTTAAAGAAAGTAGCATGTGCGCAGAAGTTTACTCTCCCATCATTGCTCGTCACCTCTCTGATCCATAAGTCACTACATTAACACTGAGGTACAAGGCAATCATGCCCACACAGCCTCCACATCACTTCCTATACAACACTGTAATTATCCCAAACAAAGCTTTTCTGTTTACACATTATGTTTGTGGCACCAAAATAACAGGAGTGTAACTTGTCTGTTTAAATGTGTGAAAATATCCTTGCCAGATTTTACATGTGTACTTTATGAATAGTGAAAGTGCATTAGTTTTCATGTCAGTCAGTGTTTGACATCCATCAAAGTGTATGTATTTTGTAAAAAACCTTTCAATGTTTCTGATGTTTGCTAAGATTAATTAGTGTATGATTAGATCTTCTTTCTTTTTTGTTCTATAAAAGATGCTGGCTCAGATCTTGCTCTGTTGTTACAGCCAATTTGACATCTGGCTCGGCTGTGCATATTCACCACTGACCTGTTTGCACAACACACACTGTAATACAGAGCGGATCCTGCCATCATCTTGTGACATTCTTTTCTGTGCTGAGCTGGAGTTCAACAATTCACATCTCACAAGCCTTGGGAGTAAATCCTAGGTTGTGATAGAGTACCATTGATCTGATGCTCTAGACCTCTCTGGTCAATGAGTCTTGTGTGATGTCCAGGTTCTGTTACTATGCCAACAGTGGCAGAGCTGAAAGGATGCAGGTTTTGCGTGTCTTTAAGGGCTTTTCTGAAAAGGACAGGCACTGCCAGTGTCACAGCACCTGCAGGTGTGAGTCCAGGCCCGGACGGTCACATGATGTTGCCCACAGATCAACCAGGGGTTAGCCTGAAGGAGGGAGGGATTAGTTTATCTGCACAAACATTTGCATCAGTGCCCCAGGGCTCAGTGTCTGCTGCCCCCTAGTGTGTGTGTGGATGAGTTTTCAGCAGCTTTACTGGACATTGGGTTTGGTTAATGTCTATTATCCAGACCTGAGATGACTGCTTTGATGTGGGGAAAATTGAGTGCATCTATCAGGACAAGTAGCAATTTATTACACTGCAATTTGCTATTTAGACAGCTTTCCTATATGAATGAGACAGATATAGAGTGCAACTGACTGAGAACTGATTTCTGATGCAAAAAGGTCTGAGTTCACCGGTGATGATAACTGCCATCATTAGGGATCCATTACACTATGGAGCCTACTTCAGCTGATGGACTCTAATGATGATGCGCTGCAGAAAAGCATTTAGTTTTGATTAGACATTGGTGGAATGGTGCATTTCATTAACTCCAGGATGAGATTTTGTTGTCTGAATCAGATATGCCACTGCGAGAGCTCAGGCTAACACACTGACTGTGCCCTGTTTTCCTCAAGGCAATGAGGAGTAATATATAAATGTAATGAAGGAGTTTTCCCCTCCTGACTCTCCTCTACCTTTTTGCATCTGCTGTACCTGTCTTTTTTATTTTCTCCAAAACAAACGGACCAGTCTGGAAATGAGCTATCCGTGTTACATTGCCTCACCGAATTTTGCTTATTAAAATAAATGTGTAATAATATCACTGAGTCTCTGAGTATAGCTGACAAGCCAGCTATCTAAGCATTATTCACAGTGGCAAACAATCAGAGGAACAGTAAGCAAAGCAGTGACAAAAGTTCCCATGTGTCCAAATCAAGTCCACGTATGGCACTCAATTATTCAGACAGACCGAGTTCTCGATTTTCTATGTGCATTTAATGATGTGTCTGGCAGTTTATATGACTTAGTGAGGGAGCAAGTCCAGCTGAGGTTGTAGGGAAAGCAGCGATCAAGTGTGTGTGGGAGTTGAATATTTTAGCTGATGAATTCTGCAGAACACTGTTAAGATAATCAGAAATTTGATCCTTTCACTCGCTTTGATGCACACAAGCCAGAAGCCCTCAGTTTGCATCCACACTTCATTATAATTGTATAATTAATTACACTCGTTCTTTTTGTCTGTGTGCATGTTGGAAAGGGGTTAAGAATAAATGATTAAAGTAAAGAGAATCTCATGGTTATTAAAAATGGGTTTTAATTTAGGCGGTGTAGGTTATTTGAAATGTAACAGCCTAGTCTCTCCTCCTCTTTTTTTTTTTCTATTTTCCTATGCGCGCCCCTGGCAAACAGCATCAATAGAGATTACATTTCCGGAAGTATTTCTTCCCCACTGGGAAGAACAAAATGTTAAATTGTATAACACCTTTTTAAAGTATATGACTAATATTGTTATTTTGAAGTATAAGGTACTTTAAGCATTCGTAGGATAGCACACTGGAGATGATTTAACCATGATTTATTTAATTGTAAATTATACAGTTAATTTTCACAGCTGCAGGACAGTGGAGGTCAATGCATTGCACTGTGCATGATAAATGTCGGAGTGCCATCAAAACGAGTCAGAAGCAAAGACTTTTAAGATTGAAAACTTAATGTATTGTTGTTTTAAAGGAGACCCAACTCATATTTACATGAATTAGGGCTACAGATCTTGCAGAACTACATGTAGGAAAAGAAATATAAAAATCAAAATCTTAAAAAAAAAATATGCTGAAACTGATATCACATGGGTCAGATAAAACTAAACACCTCAAGCATTATATGAACAAATAATTATTTGGATCTCTGGAGCTAAATACATCATTTGTCACTATTTGCAAAAGAATTCAGAAAATGTGGCTATGCTACTTCTATTATGAAACCTCTTTTAAAAGCTTGTTTATTGTAAGGTTGTGCGTTGTTTATTGAGTTTATCTCAGGGTTAACTTCAAAGTAGTCAGATATGAATAAACAAATCTATTTTACAGATAAACAGTCTGTACTATTTGGCAGTAGTGTCTCCTGAACAAAGGAAATTCTACATGAAAGTGTGGATGATGTGCAAGATGAATCTGTGAAAATAAACAGATGTTTAAAGTGATTTCTTTTTCCTGTTGTAAAAAGACTTAAGACTATCGGTGTCTTTTTTTCTTGCATATCCCAATGACAACCTTTAAAACAACTTCCTCTAACAGCCCTGCTCAGTCTATCCTCTGTTTCAGTTTTGTCAGTTCAGAGAGGTATAGTATAAATGAATGTCAGTTGAAGCACCATAAATCAAATGTATTGTTTTAGTATCTTGGAGGAAATTATAGCGGTATGAGGGATGCTCTGGCTGGCTTGATTCTATCACCAGCCGTTCATTGCAGCCTTCAAGTAGTCAATGCTATGAAAAATTTGAAATGCAAGAATCTTGCATGCACATGGATTTATAGGACACAAACACCTAAACATATGTATGGGGAGACAACTCGGTATTAAAATTTCTATCAAATGTAAAATTGGTAGTTTTTTGGATGTCATATATACAAGTTAATGTTGGGTGCTGGTGATTTCTGTCAACAAGAAGTCAGCGCTTTGTACAAATGAGCTTTTTTTCACCACAAATCCTGGAGCGGATGGAATGAGCACTCACAGACTGCAAGACGTTTTGTTTATGTCAAAAAAGATTTTAAAAAAAGCTTTGAACTTAGTGCTGTCTTTGATGTCTACTGTAATCCAGTGACAAATTTTCAGTTGAGACCTTTATATTTAAGAGATGCTTGAAATCTGTTAAAACCTCTTAATGCTATTAATGTGATTATTGATTTTTTACTTTAAAACCATTTGTGTCCTATGCGTATTCTTTATTTGACAGTGTTTCAAGTTGAGTTTATGCTTGTTTCTCTACCTTTCTCTATTTCTCTTTTGGATTTCAGACAATCCTGAGTTTAAAAGGTCTGATAGAAATAAACATCTTAGCCCCCCCACAATCCCCCTTACCTTAACATGCCACTTTTGACTGGAAAGGTTTGACTCATAAAGACATGAATGGATAGGCTATATAGTATGTGCTTTGTTTTCCCAAAAGAATTTGCAGAGGTTCAATATTCCTCCACTGTAGCTCTTTACCTCTGCACTCCAACTCTCCTGTAAAATTATACTAATAAGTATTACATGAAAAATAAGTATCCATGGAAACAGTTAATACGCATTTCTACTCTTTACTTTTCAAATTGACACTGCGTGCTTTCATTGTTGTCCAGACTTTAATTTTGGCTTTTGAATGTATCCATGACTACAGTAGCCTATATTCAGTCTGAGTAATTTGCTTTTATTGCAAAGTGGGTAATCAGAGGGTCATGAAAATGTGACTGGGCTCCTCTCAGAAAAAGAGATTGTGCTTCATGCTGTGATCATTGGAGTTCTTTCTCAGAAATCAGCCCTGACAAGGGACTCTGACTACTGAGGTGGAGGCTCATTTGCTCTGCCCAAGGAAATTCACTTCTAATCGGCACCCCTCAGACAGAGAAAATGAAATTTTAGAGAAATCACTGTTGTATCTTTCTTACTTTTCAATTTAGATTAACGTTTTCCAAACCGAAATTAATACCTCCTTTATACCTATGACAATTCATGTGGTCTTTCTATTTCTATTTCTTGATTAAAGATCAAATACCCCATCTCTCAAATGTGAAGATATTTTGTTTAAAAATCTTGAATTTTGGAATACTAATTTGACACTACAAGATACTGGATACCTTTCTGTGCTGTCTAATGAACAAATTACATAATCTGTGTGTAACAGTTTTTCAGAAATGTTGATTTCCATTCTCTAATGTGCTTTATGTCACAGATCTTTTCATCATGCAAATTCATTTAGTTTGAGGTTTGACCGGCACTTGATTAAATTATGTCATCTCACTTGGCCTCTTCTGAAGTTCCTGCTAAAAAAAATACCCATAACATCATGAAATGTCATATAATGTAATGCAGTGTAAAGCTACATACTATAACTTAACTTCACCGTATATGTCAGCAATGCTTTCACATGTCAACATTAATTTAATGCTTTGTAAATAAAATTGTAATAACTTACTGACTGGAACATCTAAACCTGCTTTACACCAATTTTTTCAAACATTTATCCTTAGTCAAAAATACAAAAAAGAAAGAAGCTTCTTAGAAGGGCACACTTCAGTGATTTGTGAATACAATCAATTTTGGTCAATGCACTCTGTTTATTGAGCTAAGCGAGCCAATGGAGCTAGTGGAGTCCTTCATGTCTTTCCTGGTAACCTGGATTTTTCCTGAGCCATTTCATGCATGAAACATGTGTGAGAAACACAAAATGCAGATGACTTGTTCCTATCAAAAAAGTAAGGCTGTTTGTTGATGGTTGCCTTAAAGGTACACTATGTAAGAATTACTGACATCTATTAGTGAAGACATTTTTTTGTGTCTGATAAGCCTGAGATACTTACTGCCGAGTGTGTTTGCAATGATTAACATTTGGATTGTAGTGTGTATTTTATGTACTGTCTCTTGTGTTTTTATTGCTATTGGTGAGAACAAAGACACATTTCCTGCCTTGGTGGAACAATAAAGTACTTTTATTCTATTCTATTCTATTCTATTCAATTCTGTTCTATTCTATTCTATAAGACAAGGGCTTACTCTTTTGCAGAATATGATTGTAATTATCTTTGTAACGTCCTGCTGCCATGAAAAAGCTGTTTCCACAATGTAACACCTGCATGTGTTACATACATTATACATTTATTGCAGGGCTGGTGACAGCTGTTGTGAATCCTTTTGTAGTTTTGAGATTTAAAAAACTTTAATTTGGATGAGATATTAGGCCCACAGTCTTCATATGCAGGTACCAGATACACACATGTAGCCTCATTTGCAAGATTGCGCTCCTGTGCCGCATGCATTGTGTATGCACATTCACAGGCACATGCATTAATATTTGTGTCTATGTGTGTGTGTGTGTGTGTGTGTGTGTGCATGCATGTGTGTCCTGGCTTTATTCTGCTGACTGGTTTATTGCTGTTCCAGGTGAAGAAGCATAAGAGCAGCAGAGTTTCAGGGTGCTGTTTTCAAGCACCACTGAAGCCACAAATTTGATTATTTTTTTTCACCCATAAGTAGTAGTTACACACACACACACACACATACTACACCCACCACTTGTGGTCTCATCAGCTTACATTATGCATCTTCATTTACCATTCTGTTCAACATCTCATGTTATGGTGAATCAGCAGCCATTCCTGCAGCTCTGCTGAACCTTTGCTGTGTTGTTGAAACCTTACACCCTGCAATGTATAGACTGCAGCCCACATATTTTAAAAAGAAAAAAGCTTAAATGTTTCTCCAGACACAGGGATAGATGATTGTGCAGTTCTGTTTTTATCATCATGCTAGAGGAGTCCCTAGGATGCTTGATCTACAAGCTAAGAAAACATAAACAAAAAAACTGGACTTTAAAGGCTCACTTCATTTGCCCTCCTTGTCTGTCCCTTTATCTTATTCTCTTTACCCCAAGAGGCAGCAAACACAATGATCCTATCACTTCAGGGGTATATTGAAAAAGTTTGTCACAATGACACAGTGAGGTTGATAATGGCACAACAGAAGTTTCAATTATCTCCCTTTCTTTGAAGAAAATGTCTGAAAAAGGAATTTTCTCCATTAACTTTGCCCCATGTCAGTTTATTCATGTCGACATTTAAATCCATCTTTTCTTAACCTCTAGGCTACCAGAATTCAATAGCACTTTAACATGCTCCTGTAAAGATAAGATGGGGCTGAATCACCTCTGCAAAGAGCTTTTGAGGCTGTGTAATTAGTGAAGACAGAAGTTAAACAATAAAAGGTTGGATAACAAATTCTAAAAGGCTGCATGGAAGACATTTTGTATGAATCTGAAAATGTCCTGCTACCAACTATGATCTGTTTAATGAAATTAATGGGAAAATCTTGTATTAGAAATTTTGGTCTATTAATACATCCATCCTTCCATCCTTTAAACCACTTTATCTTGCACAGTTCGATGATTGCAGCTGTGTTTGGACAAGATAATCATTCTGAGAATTTTGAAGCAGAAATGTACAATAATCTTTATTTCAGCCCTTCATTTGCTGCCATTCACGATCATAAACTATAAACTGAATGTACCCTATATGTTAGTTTGTCAGCCAGAACAGGAATTTGGAAGAGGATGTATGACATTTTTAGATTAAAGCAGTTTAGTCAAGATCACTGTCATCAAATAGATAATTATAACTATCTGCATTTGTAGTAGTTTATATTTGGGCGTATGGGTCTATTTTGAGATTGTTTTACCCTACCATGTGCGAACATGAAATGCCTGAGGCAGAGAGCAGCAGCCAAGACCCTTCAGAGCACAAAACAGAGTAGCATCAATGACAGATGTGACAGTGATTAAGTCAGATATAGTATCAAAAGAAGGGTGGGGGTTGGTTCCATTGCAAAAGGCAGGCTGAAGCAGTCCAAACAAAGACATCTTTATGAGGTAAATGTATGGCATATAACAAAATGTAAAAGAAGATAATTGAAAAAAAATATATATAAAGCCCACACTTACTAATTTATTATAAATTATTTAAACTCGGTTATTTCAAAATTCTGTGTTATTTAGAGCATCACAGCTCAGGAATAATTTACCAAAATTATTTTATTAAAAAAAAAAAATTCAGTTTGCATGCATTTAAACAAACACTGAAATTCAAGCTGCTCTGATGTGTGCTATTTTATTGATTTTTTATGAATTGTGAACTTTTTTGCTTTTATGGATTTTTTTTTTTAAATTTGAATTAAATTTGCATTTTATATTTTTTGTCTTTTCACTGGGACCCCAGGAAGATTAGCGACCATTACGGTGGTAGTTAATGGGGATCCCTGCAATGAATAAACAAAAACAAAAATGTATCCAATAAATTTGGGATTTTTATCAGGGTTGTCAGAATTAAACTGTTAATGCAGATAAATATGTGAAATTAGAACCTTAAATTTTTAACACATGAACAACAAGGGTACATGTCATATTAAAAGTCTGAATATGGCATCATCTTGCTGAGAGAAGCTGATTTTAGGTATGTAGTTGCTCTCTTACAGTGGTGAACAGAATCCAACAAAAAACACTTTCTCATCCTTATTTCTGAAGCTTCTGACAGTTTACCAGCCTTACATGTAGAAGATGCTGCAGGATGACCTGTCTGATATAATCGCAAACACCAACGTATGTTATCTTGGGGGTTGTGGCTCAAAAAGTTTGAAAACCACTGCTCTGGGCTGCAAAAGTAAGCACAACCGCAAAATAAGTTCAACAACAAATTTACCAACTGAAGCAGCTAACATGAAGACTCAGAAACTGACAAGAACACCTGCCCACAGGTAAAAAGGAGATGTCTATTTCGCCAGTCTGCACTGCAGATGGCAGCTCGGTCTGGCTGTGTAGGGCTGACTCCTGTGGTCCGTAGTCCACAACAGACTGTAGAAAAGCTGAATCCCATTCCTTCCTGTTGTAGTAGTAGTACCTGGAAGTAACAATTGGAATTTTGTCGTACAAGCACACTGCTGGCTTAAGTACTGAAGTCAGTTGCCTTTCACAGCAGAAGGTCAGCTCTGCGATTATCTGGTGAACCAGTCTAGGGTTTATTCTGCCTTCTGCTTGTAACTTTTGTCAAATAAAAATGAACTAATATTTTTTGTGAAAGTCTATCATCCTATCTGCATCTGTTATTTATGACAGTAGATGGCATTGAATTGTGATTTTGACCAATACATTTCTGAGCATCACAAAGCACTTTAAATACTACATTCTGATGCTAAGCTATTCACTGATGTTTCATCCTGTGTCGCTATGTGTGCTACAGATCTGCTGGTGTCATTGTGATTAATGGGCATCCTGATTCTGTCTAAACAGCATCTTCTCAGCCATCTCGGTGCTATTCTGAGTGAATTTGTTGTCAGGGTCTCCTGCAGCACCTTGTCAAGTCTGATTTCCTCTCTGGTCTAGTCTCTAAAGCCACAGGGCCAGCTGCTTCCAACTTTAAGGCCCATTGTCTGCTAAGCCTCTCCCTCTTGCCTTTGGCTACCCTCTGGTCGTCTGGTTTTAGATGTAGTCAAACAGCAGCTAGTTTACAGATAATTATCAGGCTGAGGCCAGCTGTGTGGCACACATCCACAGGCCCTTTGTTGCTAATTGAATTAGACCCCATGCTGGAAGTGACAGAGAAATAAACAGTCTCCCTCAGTGAGCCATGTGATGAGCTGACCTGGAGAGGGGAGTTTGATTCAGGATGGCATGCTGCTGCTGATGTAAGCGATTCAAAGTCTGTGTCACATTCTCCCTGACATAGATAGTTCTGTCCGGTTTTATTTAATGATCTGTGTCAATGGAGGTTAAGTTCAGTGAAAAATGGAGACACTCTCTGTATTTGCTTTAGGGCCCATTATGTCTGTTTATTGTTTCCTCTTTTTTGACATCTGTTTTCAAAGCTGTTGGGAAGCTAAAAATACAACCAGCAACATGTTTGGTTTTTAAGAGTCACAAAAATGCTAGAAATAATCAATTTTTCAATGAAAGGTCGTGTAAAGTTACAGTAGCTTGGATTTACATCTCAAACACAACCCCACATATGCAAAGGTTTGGGCATCCATTGGAATTATACTTTATATTTGGTTAAATAAAAATACTTTATTTACATCTAGACATAAGAATTGCTATTTCTGGTTACCTTTTGTGCCAAGAATAAATCTTAATGGTAATCGTGACAAAGACAATATTGTTTAGGTACCCTGATAAAAAGTTTAGAGTTGGTGTTTACAGATATTTTTACTGCCAGCAAATCATATAATTTTTATGTAGATCTTTTTCCACATTTTCTCTCTTAGCAAATTAAGAATTAATTACATTACATTGTGATATGTCGTAAGGATGCCATTTTTGTTAAACTGAGTTGCAAGCACACCTCAAAATCTATACTTGCATATTTATGATGATGTTCAAGGGACAGTGAGAGCCGCTCTCATGACTTTAGCTTGTAGTTCTTTGTAGAGTTTGAATTACGAATTATGTGACTATTGTTGATGGACTTTATGAGATTTTGTGAACTCTGTTTCAGGGTTATTATCGCCAGTAGCTGTCACACCAACCCAAAGTATAATGTATGCTTAACATTTCACTAAGAGGCCATTGTTTATCATAGTCTGAAGAGACAATGGCCAAAGAGTGAGGTTTAACTTCATCTGTCCACAGCACATGTTTCTAAAATTACTTTGACTTTTTAAGGACTTAGACCTTGCCCCTTGTGATGAGGTCACTGTTTAAGTTTCATTGAGATGACTCTTCTATGCAGACCGTGTTTGTGCATTAATGCTGCATCATGGAACACTCCTGTGTCAACCAATCTTTCTCATGGGTCCTTTACTGTCATAATATAATTTTTCTGTACAGCAGATACATACCGGTAGTTTGTGTAGTCATAAAGTCTAAGAAGTATGTTAAACAGTACATTTCTCATTACACTTGTCCTTGATGTCAGTTTTTCTCTATGCACATGTTTTGCATTTCTGTCAGGTCTTTATATTATGCTGGATTTTTCACAAAAATGCCAAACTGTCCTTGCGTGTAACCTAAATTATTTGTTGGCACCTTTATAACATGAATCATATGAAAACCTCGTAAAATTCATACAATTCACAGGTGCTATTAAACTCTACCAACAGGATCGTGCAAGGGGGAAAAATTTTATATCTCTGAAGGGGAGAAAAGCTAATAACAGCAGTTCACTGTCTTTTCTGCAGGCCCATTAACTTCTGACGCTGTGAGTTCTGTTCCTTTAGTTGCCAGTGTATGTACAATATAAACTAACCTTTCTGCTGTGCAGTCATTTTCATTCTTCTGCCCGTCTTTCCTGTCAAGTGTGTGATGTTCGCCAGAGCAACCTGCCTTGAGTAAAAATATGCCTGTGCAGAGGAAAGTAGGCCATGTCGACTGATGACAGGGACGAAGTTTCTGTGACAATTGGTGACTTTTAAGTTCTCACGGGTTTCTTTCAGGATGTTTTGTGCATTATCATATTAAAACTGTTTCCATGATGAATCTCTGGACATTACTGTCTGCAAATAGGGATCAGTGTCTGTCTTTTTTCTCAGCATTGCAGGAGAATTACCTGAGTTCATGCTGCTGTACCGTGTCCTCATCGGCTCACAACTCCTACTGGTACAATGTTATAAAATGTGACACAAGTTATTTGGATGTCATCTTAATTATTTATATACACCTCTGTTGGATGTGAAAATTGGGTTGTTGTGCTCGACTGCACAACAGATCTTCCATTCTCTCAGTGCAAAAGTGAGTGCTCTATGAGAATGAAGTAGTGTCCTATGTGAATATGAGAGCAGAAGACACAACACTTATTATTTATGGTTTTTTTTTTTACAGTTTTTAGGAACCTTTTTTATAATTTAGGAAGTCATAAATTTAAATGTTATTTTTCCAAGAAGCAGCATATATTTGTTATCTCTCTGAATCATCATATTGTTTGTTCAATATACAATTTGGCTTGAAATGTTCTCTTTTTTTCTGCCTCATGCCACACAGTAAATTGTTGATGTAATATTCACATTAGCTGTAAATTGTTGATGTAATATTCACATTAGCTGTCCAAAAGATGTACCATGAGGATTTATTAATCTCTACTCCTCAGTGTCTCTTCCCTTCGCCAAATTACATGATGCTGTTTTGCACCGATGTGCCACAGCGGCCGCGCGTGAAATTTATTGGCCAAGAGTCCTGCCATTTGACATGGGAAACGTGGATAGCGCATCTTATGCCATTTCCCATCTCTTCCAGCTCCAGTGCGATGCTGACCTTTTTTGCCTTCAGGCTATATTTAAACCATGAGCACCAAAGACTTATGGAGCCATGGGATATTTATTATCAGCGCTCTCCATTTGTCTGACTTAATTCAGGCCTGCTGTAGATCCTGCCGAAGCATGCTGTATATTTACACTCCTCTAGAGCAAACAAGGGCACCAGTGACAAACACGACCGTCAACACCTCAGCAGGGGGCGATGTGTAGTGAAACATTCCTTTACGTTGCTCTGAGGAAAAGCCAGGAGATGCTTTATGCTTTAGTTTCTATTTACAGAGCTCAGCACCTACAGTAAAGTGTGAGACGAATAAAGACAAAGGGGTTTTAGGTAAGGAGGACACTTGACATTTTGAAGAATCTTGTTGGTGAAATATCATGCTGAAGATGTGAGCCCCAGACACATTCATCAGCCTTTACCATTTTTCGTCATTAGACCAGACAGCAGCTTGAATGAGCTCACGAACATGAGCACTCATAGCTGTATGGATACTTATTCTTTTTCAAAATATCATCCTGCCATCTGGTTAACCATTCACTGACACACTCTTTTTTTCCATGCATGCTTGTAGATCTGAGATGCGAGTTCAGAGGGTGCTCCAAGTGGATCTGAAAATGGAAAGCTTCCCAGAGCCGACGGGCAGTCGCTGGTTGGCCTGGCAGGTTGAGTACCCGGGCAGTCGTGCAGCCACACAAGAGGCTGAGACAGAGATCCGCCTGGCACAGGAGGAACTGGCGGGCATTGTGCCTCTTGCCATGGTGAGTAATGCCTCTTCCAGCTCAGTGCAGCACCAAAATACATGGCTGCACACTCAATACTCCGAATGTGAAGTTGTGCATCCTGGGAATGTAGAGCACCATGTTCTAAATTTACACTTTAATCAATATTTGCATAAAAACAACATGAAAGAAATACATTGTTTTAGAAACAGAATTGCTCCTCTTTTAATCATGACTAGTGACAACATGAAGGAAAAATTCATGATATTCATGGACTGGCGCTACCCAGTCCCATAACAAAATGTGTAAAAACAATGTTGATCCACAGTGCAAACACATTCACTTCACATTAAAGTCATAAATTTGTGACTTGATAATTTGGGTTTCTTTTGGTCCCTTTTTATTTTCTATCGGCTTCTAAAGAGCTTAACCCAGGAGGTTTGGTACCACAACATTTTAGACCTGGTTGTGATATCTGTTGCAAATTTATTTCCTTCTTACTGACTATATGCTTACATTATTTTCCAGTATTATTATTCGTCATAGTTTCTTCTTAGACATACTGTTGTCTTCAGTTGGTGTTTGCAAATTTTCTTACACAAGAAAACTATTTGGTCTTGTCTTGGAACAAGAAAAAACCTTTTTTACACATTACAAAGTTGATTTTGCCAGGTTGATGAGTCTAATTTCACTCATACTGACCTTACCTGACAACAATATATTTTGGCTCTCTAGCCTTCTTCAAGGAGTAAGATTAAGTTGCATTCACACTAGTCCAGGGTACTCAGTTTGATTGGGGAAGAATTCCAAGAAATGTTGCATCTTCAGACCAGTTGCCCTAACATCTCACATCATGAAAGTCCTTGAGAGACTGTTATTGGCTCACCTCAATAAGCAGGGGAACACCTTTCAGGACCCATTACAGTTTGCATATCGTAATGGGCTTGGGGTTGAAGATGCCATTGTCTACCTGCTTCAGAGAACCCACTCTCATCTGGACCAATCAGGCTACAACAATAATTTCCGTCTAAGAGGGATAAATAAAGTATATTTCATTTAATTATTTAATTAATTAATTTCATCTTCATTTGGTTTGGTTTGCTTTTACCTTGCACTTTACTCAAGTGGACCACACTATGGTGGCCCAGAAGTGTCATAGCAATACAAAAGCCACAACACTCCACAATTAGCCACAACACAACACAATAAGTCCCAACACAACATATTAAGCCACAACAGAAGTTACACAGCTTTTTTTTTTCCAGAGAGACACCGCCAAACCATGTTGCCAGATCAGGCCAATTTCCACACAAATGGTTTTCTTTTGAAAAAATGATTGCATTATTCATTGTGTTTGGGCTGGAAACTGTCAGTCATGGCAACCCTATACACGAAGTGAGCGACAGCAAAAGTTACGCCGCAGGAGCAAATAAAGGTGGTTTAAAAGAAGAAGAAAATGCAGTGTAATTTTTGTTGTGGCTAATTGTGGAGTGCTGTGGCTAATAGTGTTGTGTTGTGGCTTATTGTGTTGTGTTGTGGCTTATTGTGTTGTGTTGTGACTAATTGTGTTGTGTTGTGGCTTATTGTGTTGTGTTGTGGCTTAATGTGTTGTGTTGTGACTAATTGTGTTGTGTTGTGGCTTAATGTGTTGTGTTGTGACTAATTGTGTTGTGTCTTATTGTGTTGTGTTGTGACTAATCGTGGAGTGTTGTGGCTTATTGTGTTGTGTTGTGACTAATCGTGGAGTGTTGTGTCTTATTGTGTTGTGTTGTGGCTTATTGTGTTGTGTTGTGGCTTATTGTGTTGTGTTGTGACCACTGCTGGGGAGTAACGGAATACATGTACCGCCGTTACGTATTTAGAATACTAATTATGAGTAACTGTATTCTGTTGAAGTTACCATTTTGAAATCTGGGTATTTAGAATACAGTTACTTTTGTAATACCATTACAATACTTGTGTGTTCTCCATATTTCCCTCACTAAATGAATAACTTATTTGGGGCAATCGCCTAGTGTTGGTAGGCTATCCCATAATTTCCAGCAAATAAGACAGTGCCTAAACACTCCTGAGCATTCTCCTTATTAGCGATCCTCACAACAGCAAGGAGCTGGAAGGGCTGGAATCACAACCACAGTCGAATCCACCTAAATCACCTGGTGGAAAAAATGCATTTACGTCCTGGAAATTCAAGCAATTTTTTTACATTAAAAAGGGATCGGGGTGAGCGAAATCTGACGGTGCAGTGTAATGCTGTGAACAACCTAGTAGCTGCGTCAAAAGACTCAACGTCTAATCTTGAAGAAGCACCCTTAAAGTAAGTCATTTTTATTTGCTGTAGGATTTGTTGGCCATAGTTTTGCTTTTATGTGCATTTTTGACAGTATAGAAAAATAGTCTGTTGACATGACACTAATGAATTTAAAAATTAATTTTGAACAAATTGGTAATTTTTTTATTCCTAAATCAGCAACAGATGTACCTTTCTAACAGACCCAGTAAAACCACATTGTTTACAGTGGGTCTGATGCCAGTTGGTCCCAGTTTAACGTCATCATGGCAAAATCAGCATATGGAAACTGTTTTCAGTAAATGTTTCATTCCTCTTCTGAACACATTCAATGAATGCTAATCTGATGAAGTTAACATTACTTTAGCAGCAACAACCTAACGCTGTGGTGCTAAGCTTGTTGCTAACATAAATGCTAACATTAAGCTTTCATTTCACAGTGACTTCTCCAGGTGTGTAACACAACATTGCACGTCTGTGTTTGTGTGACGTTATGTCGGTGTTACCTCTGGAGAAATGTCAGCACACAACACAGACAGCAGGCAGCAGATCAGACAGATAGATCACGAAAAAAAAGTGTTTTATTTATTTCAAATAATGTTTACCATTACTGTATTCTATGTTTCCCTGTTGGAAAATATTCCCATTGCATAATGTGTCATTAAATAGACATAAATACTTTTTAAGGGGAAGTATTCAAAGTATTTAAAATACAGTACTAGAATTAAGCAATGTAACGCAATACGTTACAAAATACATTTTCAAGTGGGTATTCAGTATTCTGTAACTAAATACATTTAGGATGTATTCTCCCCAACATTGGTTGTGACCAATTGTGGAGTGTTGTGGCTTTTGTATTGCTGTGACACTTCTGGGCCACCATACCAAACCACCTGGACAACATCATACAGTTATAATAACTGCTCCATTGGGTGTGGTAGCTGTCCGAAACAATGACTGACAACGACTTTACTGCTAGTTAACAATGGAGTAACACCAAGTTTATGCAATGTTGGGGTTTCTGGTTTTACTTTTGGTTCAAAACTAATACAGTTTTCAAAAGAAACGTCTCACTATGAGCAGCAGAAGAGGCAGCCAGCTATCCAGCGTGTTGCTTTATGATCTCTTTGGTTTCTGGGTAGTCTGTTTGCTCTCACAGTGTAAGCAAATCGCACCAGGGTTCACTTGCAAATTAACCAACAGCATGTTCACACTACTCCAAACAAACTCAACAGAAGTGGGGTTGTTTAAAGTAGAACAGAAAGCCCTAGTGGGAATGTGCCCTTAAAGTTCATTCACACCAGCCAACATTATCAATTTGTACTTCTTTTGCTCAGAGGTATGAATGCACAACCAAATTCTGATGCAGATCAAAAAAGTCTAAAAACATAGGTCTCAATTCAAGTGAACCAAATGCAGGAAATGGACTACAATGAATGACATTCTAGGTAAACACAACTAAATCATACGTGCATGTAGAGCAATAGGCAGAAAAAATGGTTTAAGGTCAAACGTGAAGTGTGAACAAGGTAAAAGTTCTGATACGCTCAACCCAAGAATGATAATATTTGATGCAGTTCCATGTTTTATTCTTATGTGGTGGAAACAGAAGTTGTCCTACATTAACCAATAGATAAGCTTGCTTTCACGTTCCTTGTATGTTTAGCCTTCTGATGCAGCACCGCCTCAAGCGAGGAGGGGAATAAGTTATTCAAAGGATCTTAAGTGCAGTCTGAAAGCAAACACTGACTGGAAAAATGTTGCAACCCCCAATTGAACAAAGTCCCCAATCGTACCGAGTCTAGCAGACTATTAGGTGTGAATGCACCCTTAATGGAGTCCACTGTGTTTTTATAATGGTGTTCCACCAATAGGAATTCTCCAACTGGAATGGAATGGAATTTCACATCAGCAGTACTCCTCCCATAGGAAAGTATGTCTTTTACATTATTGCTGGCACTGTAGTTGCTGACAGTACATGGGGGAAGTTAAGTTGATTTTGGTTTGTGGAGCTAAATGCCTACATGTATCAGAATGGACCTTTACCTGATCATAAAATACTTTTGATCATAGTTTGTTTGTATCATTAAAATGATGACACAGTCCAAGTTAAAGAAAGAAGTTTGAAACAGCATCACTTGTCAATAAGTGTTAGTGAAAGCATTCATTATTTTTCCTGCTTGATATTTTTTTCTTCCACTAACTACAGTCAGTAGTTTGGCTTCAGATAAATGGTTTACTTACAAGACATTATGTTTACACAAAATCAAATGTATACTTCCATGTTTTAAAAACATAGCATTTACATACAAGTCCTACAAAGAAAGAACAGAAAATAAATCAGTAACAAAATCCCAATTCTGCATTCAATCTCAAATAACAGATAAATGCAAATAAATTGGCAGAATTTGTATTCAAATTCAGAATTATGCCATTTCTTGATTTGAAACTGAGAAATATGCCAACTACATATGTGAATATATCTTTGAAATGAGTTATTAAATAAATAGATAAAATTGATAGTAAGGGCATTCCCCCACAATTTTAGCTAACCTATAGGGGCGTGTTGGCTTAAATCTTAATCTTAATCTTAAATATTGGTGATATTTACATGTATTTACATGATTTTGATTTTAAAGTCAGTGCCTTAATTTGTATACATGGTATCAGAGATGTTAACAAGTCTTTTTTGAAAGTCCAAGTTAAGTCTCAAGTCTTATGGCTCAAGTTGCAAGTCACTTTTATATGTAATGAGTAATTTCCCATGCAAAGGTCTGCTGTCTGGTCTGCTTAGAGGACTGCATTACAATATCCAAGGAATTTTAAATCCAGGCTCACCCTTTATCTACCAGCATTTTTCAACAGCGCTGCTCTTTAGCTTTAACTGACAAATGCTCTGTACCTCTCCTCTGGACAATTTCTTTGCTTTACTGAATTTGGAAAACCTGTAGATGGAACATGGAACTTTATTCAAATTAGTAAATATGCTCTTTACATCACTTATCACAGAGTTTTTACTTTGTACAAAAATCCACCTGGACCCAAAGAGAAATGTTAAAAACTAATACTGAAGAGATCAACAGTTAGTGATCCCTGCACTAGTGCAACAGAAAAATCTTCATAGTTTTTGTGAGATGGGTAAAGAAAAATATGAATTTTAAACTTTTTAATATTGAATTAAAAAGACTGATTTTCTAATTAATTCACATCAAATACTTGTAGGCAATTAACATTTTCTTATTCCTAAATCAGCAACATATGTAGCTACCTTTCTAACAGACCCAGTAAAACCACATTGTTTACAGTGGGTCTGATGCCAGTTGGTCCCAGTTTGACGTCATCATGGCAAAATCAGCATATGGAAACTGTTTTCAGTAAATGTTTCATTCCTCTTCTGAACACATTCAATGAATGCTAATCTGATGAAGTTAACATTACTTTAGCAGCAACAACCTAACGCTGTGGTGCTAAGCTTGTTGCTAACATAAATGCTAACATTAAGCTTTCATTTCACAGTGACTTCTCCAGGTGTGTTTTAAGGTGGATGAAGGAGGATGTGGTGGATCCAGCATCCTGGATTTTTATACCACAGATGTTGCAGTTTGCTGCCCTTTTATTTGAACCTTTTATTAAGTTTGTAATACCCAAAATTTACGCAGATGCTGCCAATGTAACTCAGCATTGCATGTCTGTGTTTGTGTGACGTTATGTCAGTGTTACCTCTGGAGAAATGTCAGACAGCAGTCAGGTGATCAGACAGATAGATCACGAGAAAAAAACCCATAAAAAAAATAAAAGATTGTTCACGAGTCTCAAGTGGCAAGTCCAAGTTGAGTCTCATTTTACTGGAAATGCGACTCAATTGCGACCCGAGACCGAATCCCAGACTTAAGTCCCCATCTCTGCATGGTAGAATACTGGGGGGGGGTCAGAAAAGGCTTTAGACACCTTTGAAATTTTACTGCTTTGGCAGAGAAGAAAGAGGAAATTATATACTGTAGGTCTGTTCCCAGAGAGAGCATTTAGGAGCAGGGCAGGAAGTGAGCATCTGTAGCTTATAGCAGGCCTGAGATGAAATCTGGAGATTGGCTCTGGCCTGAGGGTAAGCCTGAAGGTCTGTGTCTCCCGCCCTGCAAGTCTGTTTTGTAGATACACTCCTATAGATGTTCACATAGGTACCTTTCATATATTGTTGTAGCTTTGTTCTGCAACCCAGAGATCATTGCTTCTGATAAAGATCAGAAATATTCAGGTGAATAAATGAGAGACATCAGTTCTATTGACTAAAAAGAAAGGCACTCTGTCACATCATAACTGATTACAAAAGATTACTAAGATTGCATTCATTTCTATTTTGGTGCCTCTGATCTGCATGACAGAAACCTGACTGTTGCATGTTTCTTATTCTCTAAGTATTGCCCATAGCTGTGTAAATGATAGTTGCCTGTGGGTGGCTGTTCCTGGATTTAGAGAAGAAGGAGGCATCCTTACCCACAGTTCCAGTCTTAGGATAATTGAAGCAGTGTGTTTAATGCACCAGTATTGTTCCAGTTCATTTTTCCACATCCTTTTCGTGTCACTGAAGTATCAACAGCCTGCTTTTCTGTAGGAATGTATTGTTTTCTCCCACACCTTCCTCTAAAAAAGATGATTTGCACAATTATTAGAAAGGCTCTGTTCAAAATAGAAAAATAATAATTCAAGCAGAGGATTGCCTGTTAAAGGAAAAACATATTAAATACCTTTCTTTGACTGATTTTGTATTATTCTATTGTGGAAAACCATATCAGTGTGAATATTTCCTTTACTTTCTTTTGCAAAAAGATTGTGTACATGGCCACAATCTTCTATCCATTCATCAACCAACCTTATAAGTTTATTTTTTCTCATTTTACGTAGAGATGGGTTTTGGTGCTCACTATAGATCATATGAAAATATTCCAAATGATTTACCCGGTGCCCGAGTCCAGTCCTCGAGATACTATCCTGCAGCTTTTAGATGCATACTGTACCTTCTCCAGTCAAATGGTTGAATTCCCTCATGCACATGTTATTCAGCAGAAGGAGGATCCATCATTATCATTAACGATACTGATGGATGCTCTTTGAGTGTGGTTGAACCAAGTTACACACAGGGTGCAGCCAGACAGCCAGAGGAGAAAGTCATGTATTTCCCAAACGATAAGAAAGAAAAAACTGAGTCAAACATTGTCGGTATTAGCAAAGATTAACATAATGAGCCACATTGTCCTCAGTATCATACACATCAACAGCAGCAGGTCCGTCATCATGTCCAGAAGATCACTGAGAATGTGAAACAAGGTGAGCTCATGGAGGCAGTGAAGTTCTTCAGTTTACAATCAATCACCTGTAGTTGATTCAGATAAAAGAATCTTAGTAACACTTACATAGTAGCTTTTATTTAACTGTATAAGCAGGTTTACATAATCTTGAAATGATCTCGCTTGTATGGGGTCTGTCCTCCTTGCAGCAGAGAGTGAGATATAGAAGATGTAAGTAAAGTGAAGGTTGCTCTGAAGGTAGTGAGGAGGTTGAGGAGAGGAAAGACGAGGAACAGGAAGACAGTGAGAGGCTGAACCATACAGAAGAGTGTCTGCCAGATGAACCAAGACTATGGGCAGAAAAGCCATTTTACCGTTTAGAGTTTAGTATGCATGAGAACTATTGATCAATCCCGCACAGGGGCCCACCAAGACGGTTTGTACATATGGCCCAGATTTTGTGCTACGCCCCTGGGTTGGGCTGCTTTTCCTCTGAGCACATCTCCTACAAAGACAACTTCCTAAGGTGCACTGCTTCTCCAGTCACCCCATGCTACTTTACGAAATGCCCAGTGCAAATACTTCTACATGAGGACACATTCAGAACTCATTAACTCTGTCTGTCTTCCACTTTACCCTTTATTTTACCCTCTTTCTCCCCCTCTCTTTTATACACACACGCGCACACACACACACACACACACACACACACACACACACACACACACACACACACACACACACACACACACACAA
>JBBBVU010000012.1:22392924-22418215 GCA_037177055.1 Atherinosoma microstoma
ACAATATAAAGCATTCCACCTTTAAGTACAGGTTTACTGTTTACTACAGTTAAAAGAGACTTCTGAAGTGTTTTATTGCTATTCAGAGTGACACTGGCTTAGTCATCATAAATCAAATTCAGGACAGACGTTTAGAAGAAATTGAATCCTTTAGCCTTTCATTTTAGAGACACGTTTGTCTAGGTGGTGACCTAAATGGTTGGATAATGCATTCAGATTGAGTCGGAGAAGGCTCTGCACTTAAGGGACATCAAGGACACTGAACAGCAATAATGATTTTTGACCTTCATAAAGAAACAATCTTTCGGGTTAACAAAATATCCCGGACGAGCTCCCATTAATGTTACAAACCCCCAGCTCGTTAGGGAAAAGGGGGTTGTGAACATTAAACCTATAAACAAAATCTTTCGTTTTAAAAAGTGTTTATTTACAGGGTGTTTGTTACAATAAGAGGTAAAAATAAGTGCAATAACAACAAGACCCAAAATGCTCTATAGCAGACAAAACAAAAATAGGTGGAAGCTTAATCAAAAAAGAAAAGGAGGGCCACCTAGTGCTTACAACAAAACCAATAACTAAGAAAACAAAACACAAAAGACCTAAAAGCTCCACACTATCAAGGTATACTAAGTCTCACAAAACACAACCTTCTAAATGGTTGGCAAAGTCTTACAAATGCACAAAGTTTTACAAATGCACAACGTTCCTAATTAGTCTCCTACACAAACCCAAATGAGAGGCAGGCTGGTGGCTACACACAGCTGCCCCTACTCAATGACATCCTGCTTTTTAAATAGCCCTGATGATTCATTAGGATCAGCTGAGGAGTAAGTAGAACCAGCCAATCCTGGATTAGAGATGTTACAGCTGGCCAATCACAGGGACGCAACAGCACAGCCAGGCACAGGAGAGGATCCAGTCAGCTGTCCAATCGTCTAGATGGGAATCACACAGCCAGATACAAATCTAGAACCCATGGCCGTAACAATGTTAAATAGGTTAACTCCCATCAGCAAATATGTAAACCAATTACAATGAATAATTCAGCTATGTCACATTTTCCAGTTTTGTGTATTTGATATCCACCAAGTTACACTTTTTTTGATTTCTGTAAATTAATATCTGAGGTATTAAGTCTGGGCTGCCATTTCTCCCTGTCCATGTCTTTGACATCATCACTTTTTACATCTCATTTCATATTGGGAAGATCGACTATCAAAGCAGCCATCGAGTTAATGCTCTCGCTGCAATCCATGGCCAACAGTAATGAACAGATCAGATCTAGCATGTACCCTAGGCTACTGAAAAGCACTCAAAGATAATTTAGGAGTCAGAGAGGGATGACCGCCAAGCTGAGTTTGTTTTTGTGTACCTCAGCCACCTTCATCCCATCATCCAGGAAGAGATGTAGAAGAGGGGGGAATAAAGACAAGAGCTTAACTGGCTTTTTCTTGGAAGAGGAAAGTTGGAAGAGAAGCGACGGGAGCGCAAGAGAGTCCCTCATTAAAAGGCAGTGTCTTGGCTTCACAACCGTCCCACCACTTCAATATGCTGTCATGCAGTGATGTATCGCTCCGCATGGAGCTACCAAGGCCTTTATTCCCGCTCTCCTCCATGTTTCTTGCCTCTATAGCCAATTAAACGCCCACTGGAGTAGAGGGGAGAATATGCCACATTGAGCATTGCTCAGTGTGGAGAGAATAACTGGTGAAAGAACGTGTCTCTTTTAGTCTGCTTAATAGCTCCAAGACATCCTGTGAGTGGCATTTAATGTCTAAATATGATTTTACATTCATGTACTCCCACTTCCATTCCACTTGGGTATGCATCACCAAGGGATGAAAATGTTTACCAGAAGGATGAATATTTGATTTATAATAGGTTAGTGCCGTACCTTATAGCTGCTTTAATGTATTTGCTCATGAATTAAAATCAAGGATCTTAGAGAGCGTTATCCAATGACAGATTATCAGTCATGGCAGTAAATATGCCAGCTCGGGTGTTTTGGCTCAAAGCAGCTTTCACTGCTGTGTTTTCTGGACAGTTAGCTTTAGCACAGCCCCAACAATGAGAGTTAGACATGAACAGATGCACGCATTCTGCATAAATGTGAATGTACCACTTAATCTTCCTTTTTGAAGCACAATGAATCATGTTGTCCAGAAAATCCTACAACTGACACTTTGTTTGGCCTGGTCATTTGAAAGTGAGGTTAGGATGTGGATGCGTTGGTAAAGGTTTGAGGTAGAAGCTAATCCCAACAGCAGGATGGCTAGCTTTGCTACTTCTCATGCTGCCCATGTCACTCAGGCTGACACCATAAATCTCACTTATTTTCAGATCCAGCCGAGACACAGGCAGAAATTACGGCCCAGAACACATTACCAGCCACAGCAGCGTGCTGAATGCTAACAGAGAGATCCTTGATAAAGCAGACAGGCAGTTCTACCACAGATTATTGAACAAAAAGACTCTTGTCTCAAAGACTTGGGATTTCAGATTTGTTAGTAACTAAAACAAACACCAGCATCAACAAGTGAGAGTCTTGAACGTCTTGAAAGATATCAGTGAAGCCGGTTACTTTCATCAGTAGCCTACATTTTGTTGCACATTCTTACCACAGAGGAGAAAGGGTCAAAAAGGAAGACAGTATAGACAAAGTGCAACCTGAGACTTTATTTTAAAAGTGGGCAAAGCCTCTGGCATCACACATTGTTTTGTGAAATGACACGTATAAACCTCAAGCTCAGCATTTGCTCTTTTTGAAAACAGAAAATATTGTATTTGAACAAGAAGGCAAAGCTGAAGAGTCATATTTGAAACCTGACTGGATTGTCTGCATCCCTTTGAAGCCTAATTATGAAGCTATTTTCAACATTTTCCAGCACACTGATTAGTACTATTATCTACATATTTTATATACAGTAAATGAGTTCAACACTAGACCAGCATTATACAAACCACAAAAGACTCATTTAAAGCTGTTAAACACATAACAGGGATTTTACAGTTATTTAAGAATCTGTATCCATAAGAAAAAAAATTTGAAATCTCTTTTACCAATGGGCCTTCTTAAGGTTTATATGACCCTCTAATTTTAATCTTGATCCAATTCATTCAAACTTATGCAGTGATAGCATACTGTGCCTTATACTCTGTATGGTGCATATTTTCTGATCACCATATTGTTGCAATGTATGATCTATGGTCACATTAATCTTGAAACTAGCACTGATAATCTTGAGCAAGTGACTACCAACAGGTGTTGAATTATACCATATTCTTTTATTTGATGACAAGGCAAAGAGATTAAAATTATTCTACAGCAAATCTGAAACTCTGATCTCCCAGCAATTTACATTAAATGTAATATATGCTGGATGTTATCAAGTGTTTCCATTAGCACTTATCATTTCTAATAGTAGGTAGCATTATATTCACTAGCAGCTTTCCTTAGAAACAGAAGTGCTACGTAGAGCATGTTTCAAAGTTCTAAACTGAAAAGCAATAAACTCAAAACACCAGCATTTATTTATTTTTTTTGTACAATTTTTGGATATGTGGCATCTTGAGTATTCACACTACTTTAAGCTTCTGATGTTCCCCTCTGGACTCCATTTTGTGTTTAATTGCACTGTCTGTGTTGGAGTGTGTGAACCACTGATGCATCACTGTTGGATCCCGCTGTGGCTTATTACTGCCAGGCTCCACTTTCTACTGCACCTAACCTGCTGGGTCATCTCCAGCTGCTGTAATCTAACATTAGCCTCTGCTTTCACCAGGTCCCAACCATTTACCCCCTCATATATTATAGATGACCCTCTGGAAATGGAGGAATCCCAGCAGACACAGAATTAATTTACAGCAATCCTCAGTTTTAAGGGAAATTGAATCAAAGTCAGCACCACAGCAAGACGGGGTTTATATTGCCATATAACACTGTCACAGTCTATAAAATTGTAATGAAAAGCTATTTGAAGATTAAGTGTTTTTTTGTGATTCATTTGTGTCTCATGGTTGCACTAATAATCTTTTCACTCCAAAGCTGAGCGGTCTTACAAACGACCAGGCTCCTTTCAATCAAACCTAATCCTCCTTTTCTCCATTTTTGAATGAGTCCAAGTCGCAAGCTCACAAACACAGGGGGGAGTCTTTAGAAGCAGAGCCGACAGTGCAGTCTACAAATCGTGTATACTTCCCTGGTGACTGTGGAATATGCATGAATATGGACATGAAGCCAGATGCTGTAGATTGGTCCTGTCTGTGCTCCTCAGGTTTAGCAATAAAACTCTAAACAAATGTGACATTTAATTCAACAGGCATCACTCCAGACTTGGATTTCCCCTTTGAAAGAAAAATAAGAGGCAAACTAAATGTTTTCAGTGCTGGCAAAGCTTCAGCACAATAGGGAAGGGGGAAAAAGGATGCCTTGGGGTTACTCCCTATTGGAATAAAAGAAATCGGAGCAGAGCTTTTTTGTTAGACAGTGCAAATAGTAGAATGAGAACAATTCACAATCAGAGACTTTTGTCATACTTTACAATTTAGCTTAATCAATTTCAGATACAGTTCAATCGTTAAGGAGTTCACTTTTGCCTCAGAAGCAGCTATTTACAGTACTGCCCATATTCATCTGTACAACTGAAAGGGCAGTTTCTTTGGCTTGGGCTGAATGGGCACAGATGACTTTAGTGAGAAAAAGTTACCTCAGACCTTTCTTAATTGGTCCCAATTATTTTCTTAACAAAGGTGATGTGTATCTGTAAGAAAAAGGTGAAGATTTCTGTTCAGAGTAATGAAGCTGTGCCAATAAACTTGAAGAACCACAGCTGCCTAGAGTACTTCTGGGGTTAGTCACTATACTTAAAGTACCACTCCTGAAGTCCAGGTGCAAATTGTAGCTTTCACTGCTTTTTACTCAGGTCATGATCAAGACTATTTGGCCACTATGTATTGATGTACTGTACCTGACTACACTGTAAGGATTTGCTTGAAACCTACAGTGGATTTACAGAAACATCTGACTGCATGTCATATTTATAAGTTACCTTTAAATAGAAATCCTCCTGCATGTAGATGAACTATAATGTCATCAGTTAAGAAATAACAGCAGACGACTGTAATTTATCTGCAGTACCAGTAGATTTTGTCAGACTCCATCCACTCTCACTCACTGATACCATGAGTGTAGTTAGTTGCTGGATCGGTGACAGTCCTCGTTGTCACACAGACTGGTACTTCTCTGGACTGTGAAGCAGAAATCACCTGCTTGGCAAATTTTATGCTTGGGAGACTTATCTTTCGCTACACTGGCTCCAAGCAATCAAAATATAACAAGTAATAGGAGTATATAAAGTTTAGTGAAACAGATTAGTAATTACTGCACAGTGTTGCTGTGTTATAGTGCCTTATTAGCTTTTAATGTGTTACTTTAAAACTTCTTTTTTTATCTGTGGGAAGTTATAAAACATGCTGGTAAAAATAACAAAATTTTTACTATATTTCTACTGTCATGTAAAATACAGCAATATTCTCTTAAAGCAAATGACTGAAGAAGCTCTGTAACATTGCAGTAGATGAATGGTATGCCTAATACTGTTATTCTACTGCTATTTTAAAAGTGAACTTCTATAGTGTTGTTATGATGTGTTAGATTTTACCTTGACTTCATCATTCATCATACATCATTCTGCCTAAAAAAGCCCAAATGAAGTAACCGTGTATTTAGAAATTTCATTAGCAATAGAGTTAAAACAATAGTTTGTTGGTCATTCTGTTTTTCTCCCCATATTCCATTAAGCTTATTCAAAGACAAAGTGGACTTTATCCTCTCCTTTCCTTCTTTTTGTTTTTGTTGCTTTGCATTTATTTGTGTATGGTTAGTATGATCATATTCTTTCTAGGCAGATACACCTGCACAAGCTGAGGGTAGTTGTAACCACAGTAGACTGCAGTATGCTAGACCTAGCAAACCCAAGCAAACGATGCAGTCAGTCTCCAAGCTGCAGCACAGGAAATGATATGTCTCTCATGTAAAAGAGCATTTATGATTCTTCCTGTAACTCTCAATGCCAGCTAGCTGTCACAAATCAAGTTACTACAAATTTAACTGCTGATTTGTTTTGGTGACTAACAACCACCAGTGTTGAATTCCAAAAGTGCTTGGCAGTGTTGGGAATGTTTCCCCTCTAATAAGTGCACTAACAGTAATTATATATAGAAAAAAAGTCTTACACAATGAGGGTTAATTTTATTTTACAATGACAACAAAATGCTGAAAGCTAAGTCCCAGTTGCATAGTAGAAATAGCTCAATGAAATTTAGATGGAAAAACATACTTTCTTTGGCAGAACACGACACCCTGGATAATGAGCTCAGCAGCTGCCATCAGTTATTAGCTGTCCACCCAGCAGTGCCCTGTAACTTCACAGCGGTTCACCCAATAATCACTAATTGAGCAGTGATTGTGCTAAGCCTCTTTAAGTAATTTCCAATACCACTTGTGGGTTGCACTATTTCTATTCTCTCTGAGCTGGTAATTACGGATCTGTTGTGTTGTGAATTAGAAAACCACCAAGTTTGCAGCAAGCACTTAACAGTTTTATGTCCATCTTTTTGTCTCTAGGATACAGAGATTTTGAATACTGCTGTCCTGACTGGAAAAACGGTAGCTGTCCCAGTTAAGGTGGTGACCATCGGAACTGACGGCTCTGTCACTGATGTCTCTGAAGCAGTGAAGTGTCATTCGACAGACGAGGACGTGGTCAAGGTCAGTAAGAATAATGATGAACGATACGAGTTTCTGCATCCCTGCAATGCTGAAAACATTTTGGCATCAGCTGCTTCAAAGGGATTTTTGTGAAGGTTCTTTTTTTTAAATGGCATAAATAAGTTGTTTACATCAACAACTTAAATATTATGCTGCACCAAGATCAAGCCATGTATAGATATGATCATATGAATATGGAGAGTCACACTGGATTTTAGCTGTTTCTGTTGTTTAGTACAAATCTCACTTCAGTTTGACAGTCTGCATCCAATCCCTGTTTGGATCCCTGTAGGAAGGTTTATTTTGTTGTCACTTTTTTATCATTATTTCCATCACAGAAATTTGCTTACATAGATTAACATCAAAAGAGATATTTGAGGCAATTCAGTTATCATGAAGCTTTGTATAAATCTACACTGTAAATATTAGAATTAGATTACAAACTTTTCTCCTCCCGACCTCCAATGAATCATTGAAAATACAAACGACATATCTGGTAAAATGTGTATGCTTAAAGACTGTAAATAGCTGAAATGTTTCTTCATGTTATGTAACAGCATTCTGGTGCATCAAAGATCTCCTTCCTCCCGTGTTTCTGTTGGAACATGTCAAGTTCAGTTAGCAGGATTAAGCAAATTAAACAAAAGTTACGTACACCAAAATTCATAATGACATAAATCAAAGCCTGAAGTCACAAAAAGTATTTTGTGATTAATCCACTGCATCTTGTCAGTTAGGTGAGTTAATGCAGGGATATGGAGGTGAGATCTGAGTGAACTTAAGTTGACAAAAAATGACCCACAGGCACAGCTGAGATCTTTAGGTCAGGCATTCACCCTGCATGTTTTCTGCTACTCACTCAGTAAAGGTCTTTTCTAATCATAGTCTGCGATCATGCAACCGTGACTAATCTATGAAATTTGGACCAGAGGAATGAGCAATAAATAAACACAGAATGACATTAAACCTGATTAATGAATCACTGTGCACATTCAATGATGCTTCCATTCACTCACAGCCTTATAATTACAGCAAATTAGAAAGAAATACCTCAGGCCACAAACTTTTTTTCTTTAAATCTCTATGGAGATCTGTCTTATTTACACTAATTTTGCCTGGCATGTGTAGGCAGATTTAAGGTAGGAAGGACAGAAGGGATCTATATCTGCGTTAACAATCCATTGCATGAGTACGTATTAAGAGATTCATTGCTAGAAATGCATCTACTAAATATACAGTATTACCCAACTCTGTGACTACTTTCAATTCTGTTCCGTGGTATAGCATCTTTCAGGTGAGTGTTTTTGCTTTCTGGCTGGCAAATTTACTTTTTATTCATATGCGCTTGCAGGTCTCTCGGTACTTCATTCTTCCATGGTGGAATAGAGTCCTAGGACATATTTGTTTATACAAATAAATAAAAGAATATATAAAAAATTGGTTGTTCACACAAAAAGTAGAGTTGAAACAGAAACAACACCACAAATGTATTCCACAGTTGTGTATTCATTAACTTCCTCCAAAAATATTCTTTCCTCAGATCAGCCATGAACTCAAGGTTGTGTTATGAGTGAGCTCCTGCAACCCCTGCCACCAAGGAACAGGGCTTTTAGAACTGTATGTACAAACTTTACCCTTGCACTGAAATGAGTCGAAGCTTACGGTATGCAGACTAGTCTGAGCAACTTAATTGCTTCTGTCAAAGCCAGCTCTGTGTACAAGCCAGAGACTCACACACCTGCATGTTCCCTACTCCCATCGCTCGTATCTGCAGTGGATTGTATCTGTCTGGTGAGTTGTTAATTTCCTGGGCTAGAACCAGAGACAGCCTTAATGTTCTCTCTAAGTATTCTCCCGTTAGCTGCCTAATGTGTTTGATTAATGTGTCCGTGGATCCTCCTGGACTTTTATGATATTTTGTGAAGCAGAATGACAGAGAGTGTGTAATTCACAGAGACAGCCCAACCCTCAGTCTGGAACAATACACATCCAGGGGGGTTGGTGTTAGAGGGTTTAAGGGAGCTGCAATGTCATTTTATGTTAAAATATGGATTTGAGACTTTATTCTGGCCAGTGAGACAGCACAGCAGGAGGGTGTATGCAACTCAGTAGGCCATGATGGCCGACCAGATGTCAGCTGCCACACTATTTTTGAGTTTGATTCTGCTTAAATGTGCTTAAAGAACGAAAATGTCGGCAAATAGTTAATTCCTCAATCTGCAATGGGTTAATCTGTCATTTAAAAAAGAAACAATATTTAATCTCTACAAACAATAGCAAATGCATGCAGCCTGATAAATGTGTCAGAACAAAGGATCAAAGATAAACATATTTTAGGCAGCATCTCCAAGGCGGAGCTCATGTATTCGGCGGCGTTGGTTTGTCTGTCTGCCTTTCTGTCTGTTAGCAATGTAACTGAAAAGCTATGGACGGATTTTGATGAATTTTCAGGAAATCTCAGAAATGGAAGAAGGAACAAGTGATTAGATTTTGGGGGCGATCCAGGAATTTTTTAAGGATTATTTACTATGAGGATAATTTTACCATTAGAGCTTCTAACTCCAAAATAATGCCCACAAACATGGGCAGAAAAAAAATTACAATGGCTTGATGAAGATCTGCTAGTGCTACTAGTTTTTTATTCATACTACTATATATAGTCAGTGAGCATTGCACAGAGTCCAGTCAGATGTTACAGCTTGCAGCTGCAGTACTTGTGCAGTCGGGTTCCAAAGCCCCAACCAAGATAAGTCCAAGATGAAGAGGCTGTCAAAGACACACCTGTCCCAGCAGAGTGCGTTGAGAGAGCAGAGAGGAAGAGCTCAACAATACGAGCTTATAAGTAGCGGGGACTCCTCCAATATGTGTATTGGTGCAAACACTCTCTCACATCGGGAACCCTGATGGAGTCCAATTTGTTCCATGACAGACTATGTCCATGGGAGGGATGCCGCCCAGATAGGGATGTTTAGACGGTTCACTAAGCATCTCTGTCAGTCTCTGTTGCATTGTGGTGTCATACAGCATAAGGGCATGAGCAATGTACTATTTTTATTACCTCCGCCAAGGCGGAGGTTATGTTTTTGTCAGTGTCTGTCTGCCCGTCTGTCTGTTAGCAACATAATTCAAAAAGTTATGAACGGATTTTGATGTCATTTTCATGAAATCTCAGAAATGGAATAAGGAACAAGTGATTCACTGGATCACCGCTTGGATCCAGGAATTTTTCAAAGGATTCTTTACTATGGGGAGATGGGGATAATTTTGCCAGAGCTTCTAACTCAAAGAGGAGTAGAGACAAGTTCTAATAGGTCCTTAAAGGAAGCCTGACAGCTTCTATTACAACTTGGGATATCTCAACTGCAAACTAAATGTTTACGAGAATAATTGAATTTTAAACACTTTAATTGCAAAGGATTGTGAAATTTGTTCAAAATCTTTCATAGGAATTTAAGTTGTGTCTGTTTTAAAATCAGTAGGGATATTTCATTCTTTAGATATCATGATCAGTACCATAAATTGCAACACCTCTATGGTACTAAGCTTGCTTCATGTTTCCTCCTGATCATTGTACCTGATGTGAACTAGTATTTCCTGCCTGTCTTGGCTTCATGACATACTTACTTTTTGGGCAAGCATTTACTAAATACTTCATCAATCACCCTGAACATCAGCAGGCCAACTCAGTTTTCACTTTTGGTTAGCCTTGCTCATTAGAATTTTATTTTGAACAGAACTCAACCTCAGAAGAAAGTTTGGACTTTCCAAATGTTGATTTCTATAAAGGTACAATATCATAGCATCGATCAGGAATATGTGGTCTTGAGAAAAGAAAAAAGAAAAAACCTTTCTCATCGAAGTTGGCCTTCTGATGTTAGAAGGATGTTGGGGAAACAAATTGGGAAAAGAAAACACCCACACCACACCACCAAGTGACCCCAAAGATTCCACAATGAATGCAGAAAATAAAAAAGTAAATAGATCAATAAAAAAGCTTCTTATTTACATGTAACGAGCAGATTTCCTTCATGAAGCAAAACAGAAACTCTTCTGCTGCCTTCTGCAGCTCACACAAAGCATAGACTCAGAATCTGTCACACACAAAGTTTTCCTCCTGGTCATAGAAGATATCCTGCCAGGGCTTCATGATAAATGACTTTTACTAGTTTTATCTCGCTGAGGAGAAATAACTTGAAAGTTGAAAAAAAGGGATATTTCCCCAGACCATCTAATTCCATGTGGTTCTCGCCACAAGATTGCTATATGATGGGATCAATAAGATTGACAAACTGCCCAGAAAAAAACTGCGCATCTCAGTTAAAGTATAAAATAATTACCTCTATGTGCAAGAGTGTGTGTGGCTGTGTGTGTGTTCACTGAAAATCCCTTATGGTTGTCTTCATTTTATGTCTTTGTTCTGTCTTGATTTTTAGAAAACAGACAGCGAGGATTCTGGAAAATAATGAAAAGCTAGAATCAGTAAAGAAACACATTGCCTCACTCATTCCGTTTGTAAAGTAATTTACAAAACAGATGGCTTCAAGTTCGCTCATTTTATCTCAACACAACTGCTCCCCTCTTTCTAGTTTCCATCTGTTGGTTCTTCTTTTCGCTGGAGGCTGAACAATAATGAACTAGTAGACCACGACCTGTTTTTCCTAAGGTTCAAAGAAGTCCTTGCTGCCCTCCTTCCTCTTTTCCTGTATGTCAAGCTTATACTGTAGAGGACCTTTCGTCTTGTTTAAACTTGTTAGAGGAATACTGTATAGCAGTGGAGAGCAGTGGAGAGCTCAAAAGCATAAAGTCCTATAATCAACTTACAGGGCACGGCCCGTATGCTTTGTACACACTCTGCGGCCACTGTGAAGTCTATTTCTCTGTAATTCAGAGTGTCGTTATCTGGTGCAGCTGTCAGAAGAGCTCCATATAAATGCTGTCTTTCTTAATCCTACCTTATCCTCCCACGCAGGTGTCTGACAGGTGCGACTACATTTTTGTGAATGGCAAGGAGATGAAGGGCAAGGTGAAGATGATGGTGAATTTCACTTACGGATACCTTAATGCTCAGCTGGAGCTCAGCGTGTGGATCCCGCGTCTCCCCCTCCAGATTGAGGTGTCAGACACGGAGCTGAGCCAGATCAAAGGGTGGAGGGTACCCATCATAGCGATGGGTCAGAGGTAAATTAGCACATTCAACTATTGCTTACTGAGCTTTGGTATGTGTTCTGCCATCTTGTTTAGCAAAAGAAGAGAAAAAAGGATGTGTCTGAAAAGACTTAGTCTTCCCATCTCACATATTTAGTGATTACATCTTGTGGCTTATTCAATGTTTATAAGGTTTTTTGAGGATGAGTTTAACTAGAGAAATTGATTTAAGTTTAAAAAGAAAAAAACTCCTTTTGATATATTTGGAATAAACTGAAAGGGATTTGTGTTGCTCGTGTATAATGTTTCTTATTTGATTTTTAGTATTTTATGCTGGGGGATGTTTTCCAAACATGAAATTACAGTTATATTGTGCCAGATCATCAGGAGCACTGCTTAGGTAAAAGCTTGATTTATAAATACACTTTTTCCTCTACTTCTTACCTGTTGTGTTATGCCGTTAGATTATTCTCATGGCTTTTTGTAATAGCTTATAATCAGATACCTTTGGCCAGTTTTGCAGCAGCGGTAAGTTGAGTTAACAGAATAATTATTTCAGGAGTAGTGTTTGATTTCAGCCGTGGCAAAAATAAGATAATGATGGCTATGTGACGGAACATCGCTGCTGTTGTCTCATCCTCACTTCAGTCCCACTGACAGTTCTTGGTTGATAACAAAATGGCTGACCTGTGCAATACAGCATGTCATTATCACTAGCTGAAGGTGGCCTGCCATTGGGCCTCTTAGTTGTCAGTAGGACAGCACATTATTAGAGCTGTCTCGAGGTCAGATCAGTCCCCTGAGGCCTCATCACTAGCAGCACTTCTGCCAACACTGCTATTCAATGCTACTCTGCAACTGTTGAAATCCATCAATTGATAGAGCAGCCATCAGCCTACCTGCAGTAATTACATCTGGAAAAGCATTGAAGTTGGACTTGGTGTCCTTCCCACGCACGAGGGTGTCTTCTCTAATTATCCATGCTCCCCCCTTATTCTGAGTGACAAAGGTACAGCATTCAGCTATGTCATGGCTCGTTAGGTATGTTGCTGTGTGCTGGTATGCACCCTTTATCAGCGGGGACAGTCAAGCTGGGTTGTCATTGTTGGCACCGGCACCACTGCTGATGGCTTCAGAGAGCTTTGTTTCTCCCCGTCTTCCACCCGTCTTTGTCTATCAGGGGATAACAGGTGTGACCTTGCAAAGAAACTCTATGTCAGTTGGTGAGAATGGGCATCGGTCCACTGTCCGTATAAGCACGTGAGAAACTAAGCCAGTGAGTGACAGTAGCAAGTGGCTTAGCCTTCCTCTATCAGTCAGGCTGATGAGTTGTAGCCATGCAGGGACGAGCAAGAGAAATAAAAAATAAGGAGACATAAGGCCTGTTAGTGGGACAGCAGCAGAGGTACTCCTCACTCAGTTTTTGATTGACAGTGCATGTATGGCTCACCTCTTCCATCCCAAAGCCCTGTCACAACAGGAACAAGATAAGCCTTCACAGACAGTAAACCTAAGTGTAGGTGTTGCAGCACTCCTTTAATACTTCTGTCCAAATACCTTCATAATCTTTTTCCACTTGTTAAGCTGTGTTTGAAAGATTTTCCTGCAATTACCTTTTATGACTCAGACTTGAATGTCTTTTACTAAGTTGTTTTCACAGCATTCGCTTTTTGCCGTAAGATAAACATTCATTGAAAAGTTCTCAAGATTCAAAAGATTAAAATAAAAACACTCAGTCACTGTCGGATAAAGCTGTGTCTGAATATATAAAAACAACTCTTCCTATTTCTGTCCAAATGACCTTCGTCATTGTAGCAGAAAATAAAACGCAGAAAAATGCCAAAACAAATGCAACACACACTCCACAGGGGATGACAAAACAAGTAAGACACATATGAATATGCAGCATCTTCTCTGAAGTCAGAACTGGGCTTGAAAGAGAGTAATGTGAAAATAAATATTGCTTTGCAATATTTCTTTAGCAGGTTGTTCTGGGCACAGAATGTGATTTGTTTATGGGATTAACCTTTGATTAGAATTTTAGACGGCAGCACAAGCACTGCCATATCAGATTTATACAGGGGGCTAAAATAGTAGGACTTCACATCTAGCTTGTTTATTCCTAAATCCATTTCACGGGATATCCACTCGTATATATCTGCCACTTCAAATGCATTGGTTAAATGCAGATTCAGTCATTATGCCAGCACATACTCATTGTCAATGTAATTTGTCATTCCATTGGTAATGAATGTCAAGTCTCAAAATCTGTGCAGGTTCCAAAATGCTCTGAATGATTCAGAACCAAACTTTCAGCACCTACTTGGAATAATAATGGCTGAAATCATTGTCAGGTGGATTCCTCTCCTACATAAGGACATTGAGTGGAGAGTAAGTTTTCTATGAACAGGAAGTAATGAAAAAAACAATAAATGATGATCACAAATTCATCTGTCAAACAACACATGTGACATCCATCTGTGTTTTGCAGAGTATTCAAACCCCTTTCTTTTTTCTACTCCCAAAGCCACAATGAAGCAGTCCTTGCCCTTGTTTATAAAGTTAAATTATATTCAGATCCAGTTTAGACTGGAAACACAAACATGTTGTCATACTATGGAAGATCGGTTATGTCAGCATCTGTGTTAACAACCTTTCTCCCAGTCAGCTTGACTGCCAGTATTAGGACCCTGCATGGTTACAGGAAATGAGACTTTCTTTATTTTTCTTTTTTCTTTCCCCTCTACTGATTTGGTGTGGGCTGCACCGGGTCGTACTTTTCTGAACTAATCAGACCATGGCAGGCAGTGGCAACCCACCAGTTGACGGGTTGTTTGGAGATATTAATATGGACCTTGAAATTAGATTTAACAGTAAAGATGACATGAAATGTGGAGACTATTGACTGATCTTAATGAAAATGACAGAAAATGTTGAGCTTGATTTGTGTCAAAATTCAAAAATCCTTCTCACAAGTGCCTTCAAAACACACTGCTGCATTTTCAACATAGGATGCTGTCACACTGCTGGATCACTTGTGATAATTCCATAAATCCTGTATATATAGATAATATAGGTTTTCTGTCAGTGTTACAATATTCACTTCAGGATATACTTTTGTTTAATAGCTGTCATTCACTTGCATGATAAACCAGTCCTGCTAGCAAAGCTTTTAAGCTCTTAACTTCAAATCTCTCTGTACTCTTGGCTTTTCTCTGGAGCTTGCAGCTAACATCTTTATTCCCATGGCTTAGCAGGCAGGCAGATTTCTCAAGGGATTCAGACAGAAAGAGACAAGCAGAGCGGATAACTGCAAGAAAAACAGTTTAAGAGATTAATTTATTTTCTTCTCTCCTTTATTATAATCACAACCTTTACTAATATGGATGCAAAGGTTGATGGAGGGAGAATAAGAGTCAGACGAACAAACGACGATGATTAGACCAAAAGTCCAATGTGCAGCGTATGATTAATAGTTGTGTTGACAAAGCCCTTTTCTATTTGCAAAGTAACCTGTGTCCCAGTGGAAGACTGAAGAGCTGGAACAGCATTTATTCTCCCAGATCAACAATTCAAGTGTTGCTTTATCAACATCTCTGGGTGCTTTATCTGTTGTTTTTATGAAGGTGTTTGTTGAGGCAAAAGAAAGAAACACAGTTAAGGGCAAAATCTAATCATATTGCAACCGTTTAGACCTAGTTTTTCAAACTCAAGGCAGTTTTCCTGGTGAGAAAGAGTTGTGTTTCTGTCGGCTGATTTGTTGCTCAAAGTAATAAAATTAGATTTGCTAGCAACAGAGCAATCAGGGAGGCCATTAAGTAAAGCGGTAAGGAGGTGTAAGCACATTTACAATTCAGAGCAGGTGCTCCGAAACGGTGAGAGAGAGACACTGAGAAGAAAAATGATAGCTGTTCCCTGGATTGATCGTCTCTTACTGGTTTGATCAACAGCATTTCATCATAACTTGATCTTTGTCGAGTAAACATCCCTGTATGAGTTACATCAATCTGTGTGTTTGACTGGGATCAGTTAAACATAGAAAATATCTGTCAAGTGCACCTACTCCCTTTATTTATTGTATCTATGACGTATAAATTTGAACTAGAATAGCATTCATAATGAACATGACTCAGAGTCTTTAGATGTATTAATGTGAACCTCCTCTGAAATTTCAGTTTCCTTTTCAATGAATTAGCTCAAATTAGGAGGAAACACAAAGGATCATTGAATATTATGTTGTTTCTAAACAAATTAAAAAAAAGGTGTTTTGTTGATGTTTTTTTTCTTTTTTTCAAGTGGTTTTGTGTGAAGTACTTATGAGTAGTCAGTATCTTAAGAGCAGCGGCGAGCAGATACCACACATTTTTAGTTTAGAGGAGGGATCTTAATATCCAGTCCCCTAGGGCCACTGTCTTGCAGGTTTTACATGTTTCCCTGCCTCAACATACCTGGCTCAGAGTATTGGATCATTGTGCAGAACTTCACAACAAGCTATTGGATCTGATCATTTCAGTCTTGTGTGTTTGAGCATGGCATTTCAAATTTAAAGGACAGTGGCCCAAGAAGTCTGGAGTTAGTGATCCCTGGTTTAGAGCACCAGGTAGGATTTTTGACTGGTGAGCCGATATCATCTCTGAATGAACATCAAACCTTGAAGCAGGGTGGGCTACACCAGCAGAAGACCACACAAATCATCTCCAACTGGTTTCTTGAACATGAAAATGAGTTCACGCTACTCCAATGGCCTCCTCAGTCACCTTCCCACCATGGAAGTACAGCTGACAAGTCCGCAGCAACAAATGGTATCAATTTGAGGAATGTTTCCAACACTTTGCTGAATCTATAGCAAAAAAATTTATGGCAGTTCTGAAGGCAAAAGGCGAAAAAATGTGTAGAAAAGTGTACTTAATAAAGTGTTTGGTGAGTGTATATGATATTAGTTATCAATTGTCCCTCATTCATCAAGGGAAAGTCAGAGGGCAGTTGTTAAGGCTCAACTTCTCTAAAAGATTGCTTGAAGAAGTCAAAACTTCTGCAATGTAAATGGTAATCTTCCACACTTAGATAGCACCTTTTTAACCTTGTCTAGCTCCTACAAAGTGCTTTACATTAGTTTCTCATTCACCCAAACTCTCATGCATCACATCTGTATGCACCTTATATTCGGTAGTGTTTTCTTTCCATTCATGCACCAATGAGCATATCAGAGGCAGTAACCTTTTCTAGATCTTTTCACTCTCAGTGCATATTAAATAGGCTATATGTGAATCTTCCTTTCTACAGGAAATTCCATGCTGTCCATCCAACATATAATTGGTATGTAATTTGTTAAGATTTTTGTTTCAACTAAAATAGTGGATCAAACAACATTACCACCTCTGAGACTTCTACACCTGCACAACATGTTTCTGGTTTGCACTTCAGTGTTTATTCATTTTATTGTTCTTTTCTTGTCAGGTCAACACGAGAAAGTGAGGATGAAGATGATGAAGACAAACGAGGGCGGAGCTGCAGTCTGCAGTACCAGCATGCCATGGTTAAAGTCCTGACCCATTTTGTAGCCGAGTCAGCTGATCCACGGGGACAGACCAACTTCATGCTAGGCACTGACTGGCAGGTGGACATCACAGAGCTTGTGTGGGACTTTCTGAAAGTAGAGGACCCCCAGATTGCACAGCTACTAGACAGGAGGATTCTGGTTGGACTGGATGTGGGGATGACCACTATCCAGGTACATAGTGGGATCATTTTAGGATAAATCTGTTTTATTACCATACTTTGCATCATTTAAGGTGTTCATGAAGGGGTTAAATCGGGCTGGTATGAACTCATGTCCGCCTCCTTATCCATTCACACCATTATATTAAACTCTAAACAACTGCTTTCAGACATCATCTCCTACTGAAATAACAAATGAAGAATGTCGCCATTATTTAATTGATTTTATGAAACGTCTGTAGCCTGATGCAGCAGCAGAATGATCAACACAGTCTGCCAAATTTGGAGCATCCTTCGACAATTTATGCATGCTTTAAAGCAGTGTTGATGTTTTCCCCAGTGCCTTTCGCTGTGTTGTTATAATATCATATGACCAAATTAAATGCTTGACTACTAATTAAACAGTCTATGATAATATCAATGATATTATTACATTTTGGAAGTTTTACCTCAACATCGTATTCCAGAACAAATGTATACACAAGTCCATACAATTTAACATTGTATTTATGCAAAACAGAGCATAACAGGGCCAATGGCAAAGAGCAAAGTGTCTTTATCCTCATCTTAATCCTTGTTTTTTCACAGCAAGAAGAGGATGCAGAAACAACTTTTGCTTAGGGATGCACCAATACCACATTTTTTTGTACAAGTACAAGTTTACATTACAACTTCTTTCGCCAAGATAATACCAAATTCAGATTTTTAATATGGAATGATTAAATAACTTTGTTAAATAGAATTAAATAAATAAAAATGTTAGGTGGAGAAGAAAAGTTTAAGTAAAAGAAAAGCTTGAATAAAAAAAGGAGAATACTAATAATGATGGTGATTACTACTTAAATCTAAGGTAGCTAAATTGCAGATAACAAACACTGATCATCTTCAGGTCCAACTGGAATTTTAAACCCCAGAACTAATCAAGTGAACAGTCAGGAGGGTTTTACCAAATAGTAGGATAAACTGCTCTGCCTCAGTCCCCAACCAGGGCCAAACATGGGAGGTGTTTAGTGGTTCATAAGTCAATGCCGTTTTTAAAAATGTGTGTTAAATCCACAGATTAATCTTTTTGACAGCACTAGTTTTTTCATATTAGTTTTGGTTTTGTTGTATCAGAACACTTATGAATACTGAGTTAGAGTATGCACATGGTATCGGACAGATACTGGTATTGGTGCATCACTACTAAGCCACCACAAGAACCCCCTAAAGGTTCAGTCATATTTGCATTTGGGGGGGGGGGGGATAGCAGAAAAAGGACATGTTAGAATAATGTGCTGAAAAAGCATGGACACAGTATTTATTGCAAAGACCATTACAGTTCTCAGTGACACTGCAATATTTGATTAGTACCTTCTTTTGTCCAGTGCAGACAGGTGTTCACTGGCGTGTCACAGCCTGTGCTTCAGGATCTCAGCTACAAGCAGATCTTCCTTCCTATGGTTTGTCAGGCTCTTCACGCTGACTGGATGAATGTCTATCCTTCTAATGACATCTGTGAGAATGGGATCTGCTTTTTAGTGTCAAGGACTCTGGGCGTGCTCAAACATGTTTTCACCTCCGCAAACCCATGCGCACTTTCAAAACATACCGGAAAGCATGACGAGTGCCAAGGTCTGACAGCTGTGACTACTTGTGCCATGCGTCACGTTGACTGATGCATGAGGAGACGCTTATAAGAGTTTGCATGCTGATGAAGACACATAGCTCACACAGTATTCGTCATACTTAGACTTTCTGCCTCAGTCGTAGGGTTAAAATATGCTTCTTTTCTCTGTGGAATGGCAGTGTTAATCAAAGGGAATGGATTTTTTACCTACAGGACGCCAAAAAAGTTGAGTTCTTGTTTGATCTACCCTGCCTGAAAAATAGATAAGATAAAAAAGTATGTTTTGTGTCTTTTTTTTGCATATAGCAGAGGAGCTTGTTTTCCTTTTATGTTGGATGAAACAGTTGGAAAGGCACTTTCTTAAATCACCTGAAAATCGTGATAATCCGCCTTCTTTATGTCTGTGACATTTTCACAGCAAAAAAAGCTCACTGATGGGATGTTTTTGCATTTCCCTGCGCCAGGAATCACATGCCAATCAAGCAACACAACCAGCGGTGACTTAATTCTGCTTGGGTTTTCTGTTGACCGAGTTTTTATACATAGTGCTCTCTTTCTCTGTGTTCAGCTGTGTTTTCTGTTCCTGCTGATTTCTCTTGGGAAAGACCTAACGGAATATTTTGGGCAGGAAATGAAAAAGCTTTCATCAACAGGCTTTACAGTGGTTGGGATTGCTATTGTAGAATAGCACAGCTATAATTGTTCTTATCAGATTGTCCTGATTTCTGCTTGACAATCACTTGTTTCTTGGGAATATTGTAAAAGAAAACCCAATTTTTGATTTTCCTTTTTTTTTTTCCATAAAAATTTCTTTAATTAACTTTTTTTATCTTCTTGTTTTTGCTCTTCGCAGGTTTTATCTCCATTATCAGACTCCATCCTGGCAGAAAAGACTGTCACAGTGGTGGATGACAAAGTGAGCATCACAGAACTGGGGGTTCAGTTGGTGACGGGCCTCTCCATGAACCTGCAGTTAAGTCCAGGAAGCAACAGGGCCATCTTAGCTACCACCACCACACAAGAAGTTCTGCAAAACCCCAAACAGGTAAGGTGGATGATATGATAGTTATCTTTGTTAATGTCTTTTGTAAATTGAGGAGATTTTCTATCTTGAGATATTTCTAACGTTGTATCAATAAAATTTCATATGATTCTCTTGATCTTCATCTTAAGCAAGTAAGTAGGGAGTTAAAATGAGCATTTTTATTTATTTTCTAATCATTTATAGACAAAATGACTTCAGGACAATTAGCAGGCTAATCAGCAGGTAGTGAGGATAATTATTATACACTGAATTGATCTTTACTTACCAGCCTCATTTACAGAAATAAGTGCTAAAGCTGATGTGATTGATTAAAAAAAGAGACCATTAATTATTTGCAGCCTATTTAGACAGTTCTGATTAGCACAGAGAACAAACTCAATTCGTTTCATGCAACAATCATCTAAAAACTTTCAGTTGATCAAAGGTGGAATTTCACACACATCCTCTGTCTGTTGTTGCCAAAAATAAGCATTGTGCTGCCTTTAATGCTGTGCTTTCCAAAACAAAACACATACCTCCAGACTGCATGAAGATGAGCGATTTTCAAAAGCAAAGAAAGCATGAGTGTGTGTGTCTGCTCATGTGCACGCATCTGTTTGTTTGTTCCACACGATCCCTAACCGTCTTAACTCTGAGGCTTGAGAGCCGGAGTGTGACAGAATGTTTTTTCCTTGGGTAACAAATGGAAGAGGAAGCTTAATCTCAGAGCATGCAAGTGCAAAATCACAGCTCCTGTGCAAAAATATGACTTACACTCAAAACTTGGCTTTTCTGTCATACTTGCTTCCCTTTCTAATTTGCTGAGGCAACTCTGATTGTGGCCTCTTTGAAGCTTCCATCGAGTTCAAGCCATGAATTCTCTGAACTGCTCCCCACAAGTCCTCTTTACCCTCTTCCTCTAACTGAGGAGGGCTAATAGCCATTTATCTACCAAATCTTTATGCACAGTGGGAAGATAAGCAGGCAGCTCTGTGCTGTTTGTCTTCTGGTGGCAGTTATTAGGGAGCATTTACAGACTGCAGAAGGGAGCTCCTTGTGCCCCTTTGGGGATTTGTCCTTCAGCAACATTAAAAGGACAGTTGTGAAACTTCAATAGCTTTAAGAGCCAGTAAGACAAATCTTAACTGAAATGAGCAGTGTCTAATATTACTATTTGATCTTCTTTGCCCATCTTTTAATCTGTGCCCCTTTTAATTTAGAGAGCATAGACGGCAAGTTAGAGGAACCAGAGAACTGAGCAAGTTTTCATTCAACCTACAGTGTTATCCCACAAGTAGAAACTGCAATATATGCTAAATGTCCACAGCATTTGGTGCATTGGCAATTGAAATATTGGAAGCAAATCATCACTGCGTAGCTTATTTCACAATTCACTCCACTCAAAGCTAGTGCAAACAAGCAAGGGGATATTACCTGATAGACATCTATGAGAAGTTCTAACTAGCAAAGAGGACTTGTAATTTTCAGAGCAAACATGCTGAAAATTATCTTCTGCAGTCTGTATCTAGGACATGAGGTTGGATGCAGGATTTTTGATTATTATATTTAATTTCCTACTAGTATCAAAGCAGATCATGTAGTTATGTATCACTGACTTTTCTCTCTCTCTCTCTCTCTCTCTTTTTTGCCTCAAACTGTCCACAGGAGGCTTTGATAAGTGCATGGCTCCAGTTCAGTGATGGCTCCTTGGCTCCACTAGACCTGTACAATCCAGATTTCTTTGTCCTGACAGCCACCTCCCTGGATGAGGAGGTGGTAACCGTGCAGCAGGACCCCTTGTGGAAATGGCCTGTCATTGTGACAGAGGCAGAGGGTCAAGGTTTGCTGGTCAGGGTGGAAATGACTGTTTGTGAAGTTTGCCAAAAGTTCAAGCGCCGCAGCATTCTAGCAGCGGGGAACTGTAATATCAGGGTGAAGTTTGGTCACAGTGACAGCTCAAGGGGAGGTAACAGTGACTACAGCCCAGACGGAGATGACATGGACAACAGAGGAAGGCTTTCCTCCTCCCAGGACAGGACCGGCCTTGATACCCACTACTATGGCAGCTCTATCGCTGACATAGAAGATGGGGTGTTGAGAGGAGCGACCACCACTAGAAGTGCAATAATCCGCAGACCTAATGGGGGTAAGCTCTCAAATGATGGTAGCCAGAACATGCCAATTGACTTTGCAGACTTTCCTGCACAAGTAGATCTTCCCCGTGGCCGGAATATCGATGATGATCTCATTCAGACAACTCGCGGGCTCACTGACTTAGAGATCGGCATGTACGCCCTACTGGGGGTCTTCTGCCTCGCTATACTGGTCTTTCTTATTAACTGCATTTCCTACACACTCAAATACCGTCACAAGGAGCTTTCCATTGAGGGCCAGGAGAACATGAACCACGCCCACGACTGGGTGTGGCTGGGGAATGAGGCAGAGCTGCTGGAGAGCCAAATCAGCCTTTCACCACAGCTGGAGGAGCAGACCTCCATGATAGACTCGAGCAGCGGCCTCGAGGAGGGCAGCCACTTGCTGAACGGAGGCTCTGCCCAAAAGAACGTGCAGAGCCAGGTGCACCGGGCACCGGATGCAGGCTGCATTGCAAAGGACAGCAAAGGAGACTCCCCCACCACCAAGAGGAAGAGAGTCAAGTTCACCACGTTCACCACTATTCCCTCAGACAATAGTTACCCTACTGTTAACACACTGACTGGAAGCCACAGCCAGGATATTAAGTGGGTGTGTCAAGACGTGCAGCTGGGAGACTCCAAGGAGTTGCGCAATTACATGGAAAGGTTAAATGAAAGTGCTTTAAAAGAGGTGGCATAATGTACTGTACACACTCTTTACGAACTCACCCTTTTGCCTTTCAGAGGATTGTGGAACTCAACACACCTGTGTTTGGTGAAAGAGGGGGGGGGAATTTAACACAGAGTCACCCCAAACTGCCAAAGGGTCAATAAGTTTAAGCAGACTGTCATGATTCCATAAGTGACTGAAGAGGAATCACTAGTGAACAATACAAGGAGGTCATGTGGCTCTTTTTTTCCATTTGTTTATCAGATGATTATCTTTTTATCATTATTTTATTATTACACCATTTAAAATCAAGTAATGATACCAGGACTGAAGTGACATTCAGATGGCAGATTTGAAAAAAAACAAACAAAAAAAACAGCAACACTAGATAGATGTTCAGAATGTGTGCTCATTAAATGGCTTTGGAAGTTTTGTATCACTTTGGATAGTAATTTCTTACATTAGATCTTTATTCTGTGGAGGGGTTCTGGAGAACTTAAAGCAAGCAAAGAGGAACTACTGCATGTTGTTGGAGGGGGGGGGCACAAGTTTTGGGGTTCATTTTCATCCTCCCAAGGCAGAAAACCTGTAATGTATTTACTGAACAGACTCAACAGTGTCATATTGTTGCTCTGTATATTGTATTTTCATAACATTTAAGGAATACACATCAATGTCAAGAGTCCGCATCAGCTTTTTATTGACTCCAGCACCATTAGACCTATACGTCTTTAGCTTTGTTGAAAAAGATGACTTGGGAGGGGGAGCCACTCACCTCAGTATCGAACATTATTTTATGGGATACAGTTCACCCACAAGCCACAACACAATCCCTTTCAAAGCTGTCCAATGGGAGAACATTTTAATACTCTCATCTCGTCTATGAGAGCTCAATCTGCTGACATGTCAGCAGTGTGTGAAGCTTTTAAACTAAATGGCTAGATAATGTGACAGTTTAATATTTCCCACAATCTCCCATGTAACTTTGAAGTTTTTGAATTTGCTAAAAAAAAGAAAAAAAAGAAAAGAAAAAGCCAGTTAATGCCTTGTTGATCTTTGTCCCACAGCAAGAAGTAAAATCATAAATGATCGACACGCTGGAATGTTCTATTATTTCGATCTATCTGTACGTGTACGGATGCTGAAGGCATGATTTCAACAAAGGTGAAGAATGTTTTTTAGAAACAGATCTATTATCATTCAGATGATTGCACAAATAATAATCATCTCTAAAAACTTCCTAAACAAAGGCACTCGGCTGAGAAATTGTCTTTTGCTCAGTGAACATTATTATTCTCCCAGTGGGGTTGGTTCATTGTGTGTTGTTTTCTGATGTGTGATGTGTATTATTTTCATCAAGCAGAAAAATGCTCACATTAAGTGTTGCTTGTTAATCTACTAAACTCACAATATTACCTGGAAAAAGGGAAGCGAATCAGCAAATGGTAAGAATGCCTTGGGTGTAATTAGGGCTGCCATTCAAATTAGCTCAGATTAGCCCCCACAGACACATGCGAGGAAGTTTGAGGCTTTTCCACATAACAAGTTTATTAGATGATTCTGTCTTTTTTGAAGATAAAAATTACATGTTGTAACTTCAGTAGAGCGAAGAAATGGCACATCAGAATAACAGAAATGGAGTTAAAAAGATGAATCATAATAGATGTTTGAATATTAATAGTACTTCAATTTTTGGCTTACTTGATGACTCTGGAAATGAGGTATTTAGTCCTCTGGCTCTTCTTTCTGAATGAGAGATATGAAGCTAGCCTAGGCTAGCATGAAGGCCAGAAAGGGGTACATGGCTAAACTAGCACCAGAATGTATGAGACATTTATCAGGGGTTCTGTGCCAGATGATTTCATAGCATAGAAACTGAAATTAAGGGTTGTTTAAGTAAAATTATTAAAATAAATTAACATGAATTCATAGCTATGGCTATTAGCAACTTAGCATGCACAACACGGATGGCATAATGTACAGTCCGTTGTGCATAACTACAGACTGGTGATTGCAGTGTTGTGAGTTTGGGTCTATAGGCTACTGTGTGTGCTGGGCCTGTGGCTACTCGGTTTGGGAGGGATTTAATTGTGAGCCGCAGGGGGAATGTTCAAAGGGGGGTCCTGAGCAATTAAAACACCTCTGAGATTCTTTCCATAACTATCAGCTTCTTCAGGTAGGAAAAAAACACAACCCATTGAAAATCCACCATTTTCTACCC
>JBBBVU010000012.1:22438489-22469275 GCA_037177055.1 Atherinosoma microstoma
TCCTGGGAGAAAGAAAAAAGGACTGTTGCGTTCATGTTTCCCGTTCTGCTTCCAGTGGACAGCTGTGAGAGAATCAGACTTCACAGAGGGAGCAGAGGAAGCCTGAATACGCAACTACACTTAACAAAACGAGCTCCAAAACCCGCGACTGACGATATTGGAGACTTTCCAGAAAAACAAGCCCAAGCAGGCGGAGGTTACCAGACAGCCCGCTATGTATCACTGCTGTAAACGGGAAGAAGCTGAACCTTCCATCAGCTGATGTTCAACGTTAATGTAGCTAGTAACGGACTAACGCACCACAGAGTAACTGTAACTGAGTTACTTTATTTAATGGGTAACGCAGTAAAGTATTAGTTACTGACAAAAGTAATGCAGTTACAGTAACGCTGACTACAACATTATAAGTACTTGGGAGCTGAAGGGACCAACTTCTTGAAAATTGATTTCAGCTGCTCCACCATTCAGGATAGTCCTAAATGATTTTGAAAAACAATTTTTGCAATTTTTTTGCAATTTTTCTAAAAAATATTGCAATTTGGTTTGAGATTTTCCTTATTAACATATGTTTTACATGAAACAGAGGATTACCAAATGAGATGACATCAAAATATTAACTGCTTGATATTCTAATGCAAGGATGCAAAGTTGAGATATGAACGGCTTCACTTACCAACGGCAAAATGCAACCTGGCCAAAACACTGAAGCCTGAAGGTTACATTTCCTCTACAACAGATTTACTGTATACTTGTCCTTGTATCAAGAAATAAAACAGCCTGATGTTATTTATCTTATTTACACCACAGCGTGTCATTTCTCTCTCTACATGCTTTCTGTATTTCACACGGCAGAGTTCCACCCCGATGAGCGCGCACACGCACTCACACACACACGCACACACACACACAGACAGACAGACAGACGAGTGCATGCATACTCCAAACAGCAGACAGATAGCACATGTTGGAAAATATGTGACTTCAGCCACCTGAAATGCAGACAAAAATATGCCTTTGTAAACTCTCCAGGGGGATGGAGATGGAAACACTCGTTATACTGACAACGCTGAATCTACCGTAATTGTAGAAATTTCTGAGCCATATTATGGCTTAAAAAGGATCCAGTATTCTTTGTAGGTTTTATTTAAGTTGAAGCGTTATCGGAGATCTGAACATTAAGAATATTTAGAACGACTCCACTCAGGAAAACTGTCTTTATTCACTTCATCAGGACATTTCACAAGTTGGAATGTTTTCTGTCCTCTTTGTTTTTTTGTCACAGCGTTTCAGTCAATTAGTCCACGATGAGGTTGGGAAATGCGATGGGCCTTCACAGCTGAGCTGTCACATGATGTTTGGATAACTGTCGCACGAGACACAAGACAGGAATTACGACTGAAGCGAGTGAATTTGTAAATCTGTGGACGCTGCAGGTTTGAAACGTGGATCAGGCACCGTATAATATGACCATTAATTGCTCTCCTTTGTGATTTGCTAATTGTAACATTCTAAATTGTGATTTTGATTTTAAAACCCTTAATCGTTCAGCCCTAGTTCAAAGCCTTCTTTGTTACATTTGCCAATTCATTCAACACTCAAACCTTTTTCGTGTGTTTAGTGTGTCTGTGTGAGTGTGTATGCATGTGTGTGAGACAGAGATAGAGAAAGCATGATTGCGTGTGTGTGTTTCCTCAATTGTTCTGTAACAAAATTTGAGTGTTTGATGGTTTGTGTTTTTAACTTTCAAAAATGGTTTTTGATGTGGAAAGCACTTTGTGTTACTCTGATAAAAATAAAGTGCTTTATAAATAAAATTTGATTTGATTTGAAGTCTGGACCACAGACAGGCCACTTTTGAAGTCTGACTCTTTCAGAATGTTGCCATGTTACTGTAATTCAGTCAGAATGTGTGTTTAGCAATATCTTTGGAAAAGAAAACCGAATAAACAAAAATCAACCCTGATGGCAGTACAAATTGCTACAAAATATACACCGTACATCATTCAGCGCTGGTGTTGCCCTCACACATTCGCAACGGATCCTAGCCGTGAGAACTAATGTAACTCTGTTAGAGCACACATTCTGGCTTTTGAAATGTGGATTATTTTTAAGCCAGATGATCATTATTGTCTTTTTAGCACGGAGAACTCCCTGGTCTAGGGTTTCCAAAAAGAATTTAGATTTATTTTTTTTATCATACCACATGACAGTTTCCATTTTGCCACAGTCCATCTTAAATAATCTCAGGACCAGTGCAGAGGCCGTTTTTATTTAATTTGTTTTTTCTTTGAATATCAGAGTTATTTGCATGTGTGGATGTAGAAGCAAACTGTATTAACTGATGCTGTTTATAACTTGTTCTGACTTTTATGTGTGACTTCTGTAAATGCATATCTGGATAGTTTACTCGTAACAACCAAAAAGCTGAGTGAAAAACTTCTCGACCTTGATGAATGCCATCTTGGCTAAATAGTGGAGAGATACAAAATGATTTTGGTGTTGTTTCTGTATATTAAATTGTACTTTTCACTGTAAAAAAAACAACAACTAAAAAGTAGATGTGTCGTGAGAATAAATTGTAAATATTTGAAAAGAAAAGTGTGATAATTCTAATCACAGTCAAATGTTGCAGCCCCATTTTAAAGAAAAATCCACAACTTGCTGTTTTCAATTTGATACTACACCATGAACACAGTACACAGCGCATTGCATGAAGTATATTAAAAATGCATTTGAAATGAGAAACAAATAGGGATTTTGACTTCAGAATTGTGCCATCTGCATTAAGGACCATTCGATTTTGGGCTTCATCCTTGTCCCTGGTGTCTGGAGATTTCTACGGATTCTCTGTATTTCTTGATAATATTATGTACTGCAGATGATGAAATCTCCCCATACTTAGGGATTACGTGATTTGCAAATCATTGCATTTTGTTTCTATACACATTTTACACAGCGTCCCATTTTTCCAGAAAGGTCAACAGGTTAGTATGTTATAAGTTGCTCAGCTGCGAATGGATAATTACAAGATGAAGCTGTAGAATCATGCATCAGTATTATTTCTGTCTTACTTCTTATGACTCTGTGGTCTTTAGTGTGTGTTGGAGGAAGCAGGCAGTATACTGTGATAACTATTTGCATATTTATATCCATTATCAAGGATAACACTGGTTAACAGAACTTTGAAGTGAAAGGTTTATGACATGAATTGTGCTCCAAGTGTGACTGCATAATCAGGGCTAAATGAGGCAGTCTAATGTGTGTAACTGCGTATTTGTTCATCGTATTGTCTACTTTAACTGAACAAACAGAGAGGTCAGTCACATGCCTGGAGTGAAGACAAAGCTTTCAGCTTGAACTGTCAAAAGGTTACTTTATCCATAGTCCATTTATAAAATGCTCCTTACTGAACACATATTACTGAAAAATAAATTTTGAAAAATTGGGAGAAAAATCTGGATAATCAAGTATCAATTGATGCCTTGTGCTAATTATTCTGGATACCAATTCAAGCACATTGAGATGGTGCATTCTGGCAATGAATCTAACAAATTGCTCAAAATGGGTTTCGACATTAGTATTCATTGCATTCTGCTTACAAGAATAGGTGCAACTGGTTTTAGTTCACAATCTATTCAGAGCGGTTCAATGTGACGACATATAAAATAAAGACAAGCATCACTGAATGTATGTCACTGTTAGTCTGAATCACATTATTTACCCGGCTACAGAGTTAAATGAGAGGTTATTACACAGATATTCCTTAGAGGATGTCAAACAATCGTACCTGCAATGCTGGCAAAGATTTCGCTGATTCCTATCAGCACATATTGAGGCACTTGCCACCATATGGGTAAATCTGCTGCATAGTAGATAACGTTGCCAAGCACCTGGTCAATGGTGCCATTTGATTTGATGATCTCCAGGCGTTTGGTCTCCAAAATACCTGATTGGGTTGACAAAGAAAACACATTTAGCTGAAAGTTGGAGGGAAATAATTCATTTCCAAAACAAATACACATCTACATATACAGTCATTCATTAAAGAAATTACATTCTTTCAATTTCAATATTGTATATATCATAACAAATTTACTTTTTTTTTTTTAAAGAAAGCGGTCCTTACCATGTATTAAAATGATTTATTAAACAAAAAAACTAAGCCAACATGCAAAAACAATAAGTGAAAAACAAAACACACCCAATAGCTATATAGCTTATATATAGCTATTGCTATATATAGCTATAGCTATATACCACCATTGATAGCAATAATTTGGAATACTTCTTTTTTCTGTTATCAGTCTCTACATCATTGTTAAGAATATTGATCAATTCTCTTCAAAACTTTTCTCTGAATTTTGCCCAACTCTCTGAAGGCTCCACCCCAGCATTTCATTCCAGTTAACATCTTTTTTCTTCATTCTGATGTAGAATTGAAGCTGTGTTTGGGTGTCATTGTCTGGCTGCATGACCCAATTTCCACCAAGCTTTACCTGTCAGACATATGGCATCGCACCTGACTTGAGAATACTTTAGGTATACAGAAGAGTTCATGTTTGACTCAGTGCCTGCAGTTCCCAGATCCTGGGACTGCAAAAACAAATCCAAATGATCAGCCCTTTTCCACCATGCTTGACAGCTGGGGTATGAGGTGTTTGTGCTGATGTTATGTGCAGATTTCATCAAACATGGAACAGGGCAATATGATCAAATATCTCCACTTTGGTCTTGTCTGTCCAAAGGACATTATACAAGAAGTCTTGTGGTTTGTTCAGCAGCAACACAGGGACTTCCATTGGGCAATCCTTCCAAACAAGCTGTACTTGTTCAGTATTTTTACTAATTGCAGTTTCACAAACTTTTGTAAAGCCTCTCCTAGATTGAATGGCAGCGACACTTCCTTTTGTTAAGATCATTCCAGATGTTCCACCTTGGCATTGTGTTAAAACACACCTGAATGCTCCAGACCAGCAGAAATCTCTGTTTTTATACAGGTCCTAACAAATTCTGATGGTCAATTAATCAAGTGCATTTGATTAGTAGCAGCAGTAGGATCTAGCTGAACCTTTTTTAATTCCTATGAAAGCAGTAAGGGTATACTTTGTTTTTCACAAATTGCTTCTGCATTTTGTCTTAGTTAGTTAAATGAATAATGACAATGTAATATCTCCTGTAATGTTGTTCAGGTTAAGATGTATTTACCTAATTTGACCTAGTTAGAATCAGCAGATTTTTTTTATGTCCTGATACATAAAATCTTAGAATTAAAAGAGGATGCACTTTTTTACACAAATGTATTATAATAATTCTACAACACACTTACTAAAAGAGCTAGAAATTCAGAAATAGGGATGAGGACATAGTTATTTCATTACTTTGACATGCATGGCACCAACAAACAGCCAAATGCAGCATGAATCAAACGGTTTAGTGACAGTCCATTAAGGATTTAGCTAGTTTTAAGGATTTCCTACCACTTCATTAAGATCACATCTGCACGCTTTCGTATTCTGGCAGTTAGTAATGGGACAGTGGAGACAGCTCAATAATAACAGCCAAGCAGTTGTCATCAATTGCTTCCGCCTCTTTAAAGCTTTATTCGATAGCTATTATCGTGTACCCAGCAGCTATTTCTAGATAACTCCCAGAGACAGCCTCCTATCATAACTACACTTAATGCTATATTTGAGAGGAGTTGTAGCCTTGTAATCCGGATATCCAATAATACCAGCTGTCCATCTCGGGTAGCGTAGCCACTGGTTTGCCCACAGCGGGTCTTGCACATTAAACACACATCTCCCCACAATTCCAAACATTACACATTAGACAACTCAGTATGATCCTTAGCAACTCTGTGCCAGCAAATGAGATGTTTCTAGAAACCTAAAAGTCATCAAGTTTTAACCAAATTAGTAAAAAAAATTAAGGGAAGGTGATAAAATGTAAAAGAAAAAAAAAAACTCTCCAAAATCAACGTCTACACAGCTTTTCAAAGACAACTCCTGTAGTCTTTATGTAAGAAAAAGTTCACTGCCAGCCTGAAAGCTTGTCTTCAGCCCTCTCAGCACTGCATAGGAGGTCCAGATGTCCTCATACTGTGAAATGTGTCAAGACACATACGATGAAATCATGTGAAATATTGCTGCACCAATCTTGACAAATTCCAGCAAATTTCATACACAAGGTGACGAAAGTGATTCTAACACTGAGCAGCAGTAGTTTGGTCAGCACAGGGAGCACAGAGTGGCAGGCTGACAACTGGATATTCATTGGGCAAAAGATGCCACAGTGTAGGACTTGGCAGTGTGGCCACAAATCAGTATCACGATATTTTGATCAGTTCATCTTCATAACGATAAATGGACGATAACAGCACTTCGGTGCACAGTTTCCATTCGTCATTGTTGTAATGTCAGACAGATGTACAGGTCCACCGTGTGACTCTCTGTTCTGTAAAGTTTTTGTGATATATTCAATATGAATTAATTAAGACTGGGACCAGTGAGCACTGACTGGGCAGCCCCTTGAATTTTCATTTTTTTTAAATATCGAATTTACCAACATGGGCAAAATGATATCAGTTATCATTGTAAATCTCGGTATTGATCAATTTTCAATATATCGCCCACCCCTACCACAGAAGCATATTTACTATAATCAGTCTGCCTGTCTCAAAGCATCGTTTTAGCTAGTTGAAAGGTAGAGAGAAGTGCTGAAGACACATAAAGCCAGCTTAGTATGCAGGTCAAAATGTAATAATAATGCAAGGTAGATCTCAGGACTAAATGAAGTAAAGTAGGGAACAAATGTGGATAAAATTATTCAAATCAGCTGCAGATACAGTATCATTATGAAGTCTGAATAGCTACTTTTACAATGCAATGTACTGTATAAATTTGATCTTGTTGTCTGATGTGATTCCTAAAATCCAGGTCAGAACTGCACAGTAGTTGTGTATTCACCTTATATTCTGTGACCAATGCTCACTCCACAGCACCATCTTAAACCTTTTCTCTCCACTCCTAGAACTCCAAATGGCTTTCTGCAGTATTCTAAAATTATTTCGCCTGAATTCAGATGCAAGGTTTGCAGTTTTTTTTACATGAAGCCAAATGGAAAATAAATATCAGAAGAGCTTTTGAAAATTGAAATGAACATGTTGGACCACCATCCTTAGTAGAAAGTGCTACACTGAAAAGAAAGTGCTACATGACATATTGCATTTTACTAAATACAGCTTTTATCACATCACACTAAGCGAAAATGATGCTTTTGATGGGCTAAGACAGGCTTTAATAAATGTCCAGTAAAATGTGGAAGCCTGTCCCAAAAAAAAATAAAGTAAAGCTCAAGGATGAGATTTTATTCCAGGACTTTTTTTCTCCACCACATATAAGAATTGGTACTGCTTCCTTAATCTGTGAAACATTTATTTGGTTTATAAACCACAAACGACATTTACATAAGGTGGCATGAATCATGTCTTAGTAATACATCTATGTTGAGCTGGATTTGAGCAGATCAAAACAATAATATTTTTCATGATGTAAGATGAACTTTTGCCATGTATCAAAACAAAATGACAAAAGTATTCTATTTGAGTCGATGATTAAACAAATTTAACAGGCATGTTTTACACTGTTTGCACTGGTTAATTAAGGATATGGCTCTTTTCTGCCAACACAGCACACCTACTAAAAACAGCTGTTTGTTGATTATAACTTATTGTTACGCTAGAATTAAGAAAATGCAGTAGGTTTTTAATCTATAGGGCTGTTTAGATCTATAAACTGGTACTTTGGAGTTAATTTTCATAATTGGCATCTTTATTATTTATTTTTCATTTGTCTGAGAAAAAAAAAAAAAAACGATGCTGAGTTAGCCCTTATAACTGCTTTCAAATATGATTAAGTGCATGTTTTATAGTCAACCACCGATCAATATCTAAATGTCACTAGTGCACATTGCATCCTTACATGTGGAGGATGTAACGTGCACCTGCAAAAAGAAAAAAAAACACAGTTGAAAATACAATGAACATTGATTCTTAAGGGCATTAGCCTTCTTTCTACCCCCCATCCTTTATCTCTCGCCATACATTTTATCCTGGACATATCCTGATTGAGACTTTATTTACAAAATAATCAACAGGAGGCTAAAAAGGACTGAGGAGCACTGCTGCATATGGGTGCAGGAAAAAGGGAAAAAAAGGTCCAACCTCTGTGCTGCTTTCCCTTTGCCAGGTGGAGGAGAATGTTTTCATTCAGTGACAGATAATAGTGATCAACCATCTGCTGAGTTCTACAAAATGCAACACACTACAGGTATTTATTTGTTGTACAATGGATTATCCAAATACCTACTGAAAGTCATAGTCAGGACTGATGAAAAGTTAGTTTTTTTGACAACTACATTTTAAACACTGTAACTTAGAAAATTCAGAAAAATAGTGTTGAGACCTAAAATTAGTAACTTGTGTAAACGCAGAACTAAGGTGGTCATTATCTTTCCCTTTGAAGGACTGACTTTGTGGTATTTTCCCCCAAAAAACTTGGTTATTTTGGTGTTGGGTCATTTAAATGACGGTCTAATCTAGAACATCTCTGGTACTGCACTCACCCGCTGCCACAGCTGACCACATGACAAAGAACATCCCAACTGCAATCCTTTTCAGAGAGGACGGCAGCAGGCCGCGGCGTTTCAGGATGGGGTCCACCACTTTGTCTTTAAGGGGAATCAGCATTAGGATGAGCACTGCGTCAAACATGGTGAGCCATGAGACGGGGAAGCGGAAAGTCATCTGGGGGATCCAGAGAAGACAGATGAGATAAATATGTACAAGAAGCAACAAAGCATGAAAACAACTGAGGGTGTAAAGTGCATTCCAACACAGTTCACAGCATTTGTGTGTGCATGTGTGTTCGGGGAGCACACTCAAATCTTGGTACTGCTTTGGCACCCCCAGGTGGTCAAATTCAAACACAATTTAATGAACAAATATTAATTCATTTCACAGGTGAAGAAAGCACACATTCAAATGAATGCACTCTGAATCAATAGTAGGATTAATATTTGCAGTGCCAGCAGGAGTAGCATTCCTGTTTATAGCATATCCATAAGAACTGATATACAGTATGTGGTAAACTGTTCTTTCCAAATAAACTTTTAAAATCTAAATCTACTAGTGTGAAAGGTTATCTCTGAAATGAGTAACTGGATCGTGCTACTACAATAGATGACATTAACTAGAAATAAAATCTCCTATAAGCATACAAAGCACCTATAAGTTCAAACAATATCTCACTGAGAAAACAATGAAGGAGTGTAAATGAAGCAGCTTTTTTTTTTGCAATTCAAATTCCACATGCTATCCAGGCTCCTGATGTGTCTCTAGTGTAACACTTCTGATAGCATCATTTACTCTCAAATTCTACGTTAATTTCTTGGAGTAACTACTAGCAATTTATACATGGCTCCTAAGAGAGTGTTTTCTTCTTGTTTTCGCACTATTATAATCAAAATGACAGGAAATTCTACATGAAAAAACCTCTTTGCAAAGGAAAAGCCCAATATGAATGATGGAGGAATCCAAACAAGCACAAATTTCTGTTAGATAAACTACAAACATAAAGGACTTACACAGCCCACTTTACTGTCTTAAGTACATAAAATCTCTGGTTAAAAAGATGATGAACAGTTTTGGAAACAGAAAAAACGTAGAAAATGTAGAAATCCTTCTGTACTCTTCGCAGTGTGACTTTTGCAACAGATTTATGGAAATGTGAGGCATAAACATAAACACACAGTGTCATTGATCATTATTACAAGGTAGTTTTCATTTATCATTTTTCAAAGAAAAGAATTGTCTATGTACAAAAGAGGCATACATTAGCATTATGTATTTAATGTGAGTGTAAGTAGCTGCAAAATGTTAAGTCCTGCCTCCAATTCTTAAGTAGCATCATTGGTATGGGTCACATATCCTTGGGTAGAGCGTATTTGTTCAAGTTAGCCATTGAAATGTATCAGGTAGGATGAAGGAGCAAATCAAAGAGGCATCTAATCTCACTTCCCTTTTGATGTTGAGAAGTGTCAAAGCTGGTAGCACAGGGGGGCTTAGTTCCTCTTTTGATACCAAATAAACATTGTGGGAAAAAGGTGTAAATACTGTTCTTCAACATGGTAACAAAATGACTAGTAAAGACTAATAAAGATGTATTATTAACATTGTAACTTTAGAGTGTATATTTTTGTGAACCATAGAAATATATAGGTGGCATATTATGTGACAACTGTGTGGTTTTGAGAAAAGTGTTTCACTTCACTTTCCTTGAACTCAGTACACTTCAAGAACACCTCAAACAAGCCTGTTCAATAATCAGAATAGGCATGCTACTGTGCACATATTACACTTCCTAGTCTGTGCCATTTTATCACTTTGAAACCTTTGACTTTTGAGGAGTAATGTATTATGTGGAGCAGTGGAGAGAGTAATCAAAACCCAGCAGAACTCGACATATAATCTGTGAGAGTGAGTTACATCGGCAACAATCAGCAGGAAGCATCAAGTGGAGGCGCTGCTGTGGAGAGATACAATCGCTGCCAGGTTGCTAATCTGTGAGGTATTAGTCTGTAAAGTTCTGACTTAATCCCCAAGGCATTACAAGCCTGTGCTGATGCCTCCAGCTGTTACCCACCATTGTGTGTCAGTGACCAAATGACTCCTTCACCTTCAACAGTGAAAAATCTAATACAAAGCCTCTTTTGAAAAAGCCAGTTAGAGCCCCTTGTGGACATAATTTATTTTGTATTAGCACATAGTACTGTAGCAATACTAAATTGAAAGATCAAACAAAATCAATATTTATTTTAATGAAAAAAGAAACAGACACTTGGACTAAAATCATTTCCACTTTTGGCTACCTGATGGGAGTCAGGAGTGCTGTTAGAGGCTGTATCAGGAATCCTCAAATGGAGGCTCTGCAGGATGTATGTTGTCTGCATCTGCAACACAATCAGGAGATTAGTCTCAGCATGAAGTAATTCTCCACTTTGTGATCAACAGGCTCTGGTGCAAAGCTGTTCCTCTGCAGAAAATAATCTCCCCAACACATTAACATATTTCTGCATGTCTGCATGGGGAAGCCTGGAATCTTAAATCAAATTTCTTCATAATTGTCAACTTTTTTGAAAAATTAAATGGATATGATTTTTTTTCATTTGGGTAGGACAAATAAAAAAAAAAGGAAGTGGGGTGGCTTTGTACATTGATAAAAGCTGTAAACGTGTGGAAAAGATGACAATCGTTATTAATGAAGTGATGGAATGCATAACAGTTGAAATTTATTTGCAAAGAAAGGAAAATATTATTTTCAGTTGCATATACAGAACACCAGGATCAAAGATTGAAATATCTAACAATAGCATAGAGGACTTATTTACTAACTTAGATCAGAAAACTGTGTTTATTTGTATAGACTTCAACATAGACTTGTTTAATCCAAATCATTATAAAAGTATAAATGAATTTATTGATGCCATGTACAGCATGCGTCTATTTCCCCTCATAACAAGGCCAACTAGGATAACATTACATTGTGCCACTTTATTAGATAATATAATTACAAATATATTGAGGATAATATAAGTAGTGGGTTGTTAATCATTGATGTGAGTGAGATTCCTGAAATAAGAAGACACAGAACATATTTTAAAAATGAATTATTAAAACAAAATTGGATTATAATATATGAAGAAAATAATGTCGACAAAGCATATGGTAACTTCATATTATAAAAACTGTTTAGTTATAAAAAAAATAATAGGAAAAAAAACTATGCAGGCAAACTGTGGATGACTAAAGGGTTACAAAATGCCAGCAAAAAAAAAGAATATTTCATATAGAGAATTCATTAAAAAACAACCATTGAAGCTGAAAATAAATTTAAAAAGAAGGTATAAAAAAACTAACCAATAAAATGAGTACTTGTAAAAAAAGAAAATTGTATAAATAAATTAGAAAGCTATAAAAACAACTCAAAAGGTATATGAAATATATTAAATAATCATTAAAAATTAAACAAGAAAGAATTTAAAATATTTTACAGATAATAGAATTTGTATAAAACATATGAATGCCAATAAGTAGCCAATGGATTCTATGTAAATGCTGGACCAAACCTGGAAAAGGCCATAAAGATTGATGGGACAGAAATAGATGCTGCAGATTATGTTGAGAGAAATAATAGCTCTATGCCGAAGAAGAAAAAGAAATTAATGACATTGTCAAAACCAGTATGGATTGGGATGGTATTGACATGGTAACAGTGAAGAGTGTGACCGATGGTATTGTAAAACCACTAATGCACGTCTTCAACTTAACAATGCTAACAATGTGGTTTTAATGTTCAAGATGAAAGTAGCTTCAGTTGTTTCCGTTTACAAATCAGGAGATAAACACCACTACACTACTTACAGGCCCATTTCAGTACTTTCCCAGTTCTCTAAAATATTGTAAAAACTATTCCAAACACGATTTGACAGTTTGGTTGACTGAAAGTCAGAAGGAATTTAGAAACAACAGATTAACATCCTTGGTGCTGACTGGTATGGTAAAAGAAATAACTGAATGTATCGATGCAAAGATATGCACTTGGAATATTTCCCGATGTGAAGAAAGCATTTGACAATTTCAATCATAATATATTGATTCGAAAAATGGAGAAGTATTGCTTCCGAGGTATTGTTCTGGAGAGCTATTCACTTAACAGGCAACAATTTGTCCAAATAAATGGGCTGGGCGATATGGCCTAAAAATCTAATCTCAGATTTTTTCAATCAAAATCCGATTTTAATACTTTGTAGATTTTTTTCCCTATTCTTTCTTAAAAACATATTAAACAATATCAAACCTATTATTTTGTTTGCAAAATTTGCTTTTATTTATATGACAGCAAAGAAGTTAAATAATGTCTTAACTTTTCCACTGCATTAACGGCTTTGTATCTTGCATAGAGATATGCAACACCACTGCAACACCACTGATCCCTTTCCATCTGAATCCTTATCATATGGGATCCACAGTGGAAACAAATCCTCTGATGCTGGTCGTCTCTTAACCAGCAGACAACCAGAAAGCTACAGTAAATTCCAGGCCAGAGTGATGGCTTATGTCACTGTATTCCTGTAAGAGCTTTTAGAAAGACACCGTTCTGGTGCGGAGGGAAGGCTGAGAAGCTGCTAATGATGGAAACCCACGGAGATTGTGGTGCATATAAAAAGAGGGGGAAAAAAATCCCGATTTTCATCAAAATAAATTGCCATAAAGTGAAAATTTGATTCATCAATTTTATCAATTAATCGCCCAGCCTTAGTACAAGTGTAGACTGAAGAATATGTGGGGTACCTCAAGGATCAGGTTTATGGTCCAAAAATATTTATTACTGGTATGTATATTAATGAAATCTGCAAAGTATCAAATATATCAAAGTTTGTGTTATTTGCAGATGACACAAAATGTTTTGTTCAGGTGTGGAACTGCAGCAGCTTTTAGAGATAATCACAGGGAAACTACAGTAAATAGACAAAAAGTGGTTTCTAGAAAGCCACCACAATAACAGACAGAGTTTTAGACTCTCTCCATCCTGGAAAACATTCAAATCCAATTCCAAAATCTATTTTAATAGAAATTCTTTAAATCAGAGTTTATTTATTCAATAATTTAAAAGGTTTCAGTGGCTACTTTAGTTTTCATCTGTTAATGTTTTAAAGTTTAACATTTGCTTGGCCATTGAATAATAGTCTATAATTAATGTAATTCTGATGTGAAGTATTAGAATTGAGCTGTGTGATAGAGATGGAGTGTTACAGTGTACTGTAGAAATCGGATAACGCCATATAAGTCTATACTTCTGCCTACTCCTTTTCCGACGTGGAATATGAAGATGTTAATATAGTAAATATTGTTAATGACAGAACATGTTAGATGGATAGATACGGGTAGCTTATTTCAATCGATCTATCTTTCTTTATATACAAACACAGGTTGCTCTTACCTGGAAGTACACAGTCCAGTATGGAATAAGGGCAAAGAAAACTGGAAGGATTTTCACCAGTGCTTTCACTTCTTCTACTTTCTCTTCTGGAAATTTTCCTCCATAGGTCACTTTTGCACTATCAAGTAGTGTTGGTTTGTTTCTTCATAGGGGAAAGAAAAAAAGAGAGAAAAACTTTAAATACTTATAAAAATACAGTGATTGAAAGTACAACATTTACAGTATCTAAAAAATAATTAAATACAACATATGCTAGAATTAGCTTTGTGGGAGACTTAATCAATCCTTTTTTGAAAACATCTTACACTTTTATAATAGCACTTCTAGAGATAGGAAAGAAACTTTGTACTAAATCCTTTAATCCTCATCTCTGGAGAAAATGCTTTAACAAGGAATTCTTGAAAGGCTGCGGGATTGTCCATCTTAAAATATTCAATGTCAAGTTTTTGAGCAGATTGAATTTCTTTGGTTCAAAGTCAAGTTTCAGCACTTTAGAGTAACTTTTCACAACAGGGAATACAGATGGATGCAAAAATATAGAGGGAGATCAAAAAAAGATTTAAAACAAAGGTCTATCCAAATATGCATGAGCTGGCAAGCAGCTCACATTAGAAAACAAAACTTCAAGAAAATTTAACATTCAAGGCAAAGTTGATAACGTTTAAAATCCAAGTTAAAGATTTTTGTGTTGCTTTGATTTAGTACTTATATGTCCAATATCTTACAATGTTTTCATTTCACTTTGGCTCTCTTTGTAACAGAGTTACTTCATAAAATATTTAAGTAGACCAGTGTTATATGAGCATGCAATTTGTCATTGAGGGGCTTTTACCACTTCAACTGCTTGACAAATGAGTTGTATATGATATATCAGCACATACTTCACATTAAAACTACTAACATATAGACACGATAGGACTCTCTCACCGAAGCAAGTTAGGCTCTTTTGGTTTCTGCGAGCAGCAGGCAAAGCCCAAGATCTTGAACATATCTGAGAAGGCACTGCCGTCAGCAGGTTTCATGATGAAAACAGTACGTCCCAGGAGAAAGACCAGGAAGGACACTCCAAGGCACACAGTGGGAATTATGTAGCCAAGCTCAAAGCTGAAATTCTGTTGGATGTATGCCACACCTCCCAGAGACAGGATTGCTCCAAGATTGATGCACCAGTAAAACCAATTGAAGAACCGACGAGTAGCCTCCGGTCCTCTGTCTTTGACCTATGATCACACACAGATAAACACCAGTCATGCCACACGCAGATGGTCATATGTACATGGGCAAGGGGTGAAGTCAAGAAAACTTTGCAACAGTTGTCATACCAGTTCCAATTCAGTGGATTCCCTCTGTACAACACATAATAGTAAGGAATTCCAGACCCCCATGTTATCTGACTGAAAACTAAATTCACATTTTAAAAGGCAAGTAACCAGTGATAACATAAGCGAGGTGCTGGGTTTACGTAAATAAGCTGTCATACCTAAGTTCTTGTGTTGTTTACCTTAAAAAAACATCTTCACCAAGTCAGACTATATAGCTATATTTAGTTAGCTCGGGTTTTCTCAAAGGCTACAGCCAACTTGAACATAAGTTACCGGTTGTTGATGGCATCAGTCACTATGACTCCAATTGGTAAGTGTAGCTGCTTTTGGATAGCCTATATCAACCTTTCATTCTGTTGATGAGTTTTGTCTTATGAGTGCCAACATAAAGCATGCGAAAAGTCTTCTGTTTGCCCTTGTTCTCAAGGGTGCAACTTCTCATCAAACAAAAAGAACCAACACAAGGTATAAGCCATTTGTCTTGGTACTATCCAAGCCTAGCGAGAACTGTCTGGGCCTGAGGCCTCTCTGCTTTGTTTCCAATCTCAGAGCTTTACTGGTAGCAGGACAACATGCACTATGTTAAAAAAGAAGCTAAGATAGGGCAGGAGGTCATCTTCCAGAGTGTATCCAGCCTTAATTTCAGCTGGACACTCATGATGGCAGTAACAACCAAGGGTGTCCATTTATATCTCAGTATTTTATATCAGAATTTTGTTTGCAAGTTGTTTTGTTTCTGTTAGAATGAGTCGGAAATATTTACAGGAATGTGGCCTATTGATTCCACATATTAACCAGCACTCACTGATTTTATAACTGCGTATGTCCCACAGAGTAACATTCTCCTTGGGAAAAGGAATACCCACTGCTGGACACCTTTGGGTGACTCTCTCGCAGAAATCCAGATCCCACTCAGAAAAAATGAGTGCGAAGGAAAAATCTGATCAAAATAGTATGCAGTATCACCACCAGACATGATATGAAAGCCAAGATCAACAGGAGTGCTTGTAATCTTGCAGTATCATGGCTTACCCCCAGAAAGGCACGGTCATCTGCCAGTTTACACTTTAAGTCCGTGAAACTAGCAAGTACTGGGCTAGACCACACCAGTCAGCATTAAACAATGTCCTAGTCACAGGTTCACAGGAAATAAAGACCCTTCTATTTGGAATATACATCACTTTCTGGGGTCCATTTATCTGCATGGCTTTTCATATTGCTGCAAGTCCTGTAGTGCCACTTGACGAGCTTTCCAGTGTTGGATTCACTAACTACCGTGTTTTGCACCCCTTCGGGAGGTGGCTGATGGCAGCTATACCTTGCAAGTTACCTATGCATCTGAAGAGCAGAGGAGCATCCCCTGTGACCACCAGTGCATGTACTAATCACTTCCACAGACCACACTCAGATGGGAGTTTGTCATTTTGGCAAAACTAGCAGGGCAGAATTAAGTCTAAACAAAAGGTTTCCCAGTTGGATTAAGAAGGCTATAATCCTGGTTTACAGAAGGAATCATTTGACCAGGGGTATAGTAACACCATAAGTACTTTTCAGAGGAGAATCATATGGTATCTGAGCTGCAGTAACCCTTTCATCACCGGATGCTTTTGGCTGATTCTCTATATATGGTTGTGACAGCCCCTTTGGTCACATGTTTTTTTTCTGCTGGATCTACAATGTACTACTACACAGCAGTTAACCCCAGTTTTCTGGCTGCTCTGTTGGGCACTGTTGTGAAAATGTGAACAGCACAGAGGGTCCCCCCCACTTCACATATAGGTTGCACAAATAAACAGACAAAAGCAAATGCTTATTCCACCTCCTTTTCAAACGTGTCAAATCGTTTACAATCATGACATGTGTTTTCATTTATGTTTGTTTTGTCTTTTTTTTTTTTTTTTTTTGCTGTCTTGTCTTTTATTTGCACATGTTTGAAATAAAGCCTAAAAATAAAAAATAAAATAAAAAAACAATTCATATTTTGCTGGGAATTTCAACAAAAACCCAAATGATAGCTTAAATACAGTTAAATAAATTCAGTTACAAATCAATGAAAGAAAACACAATTTCCAACCAGGACAAAATTTCATCAGTAAATAATAAATTGAACATGTCTTTTATTTAGTTTATGAGCACAAATGATGCTCTGATACAGCTACACAACTAAATAGTGTCTCTGTATTTGCACAATGTTGGTTAAATTGAAATCCATTACCATTTTAGCAACAACTACAATATAATATGGCTTAATGATGCACAGAGTGCATAATACTTTGTTTCGCCTACCTGTACAACAAGTTTAGTTAGTTTCAACACAAGATACTGCTTCCAGTTTTTATCCAGGCAAGGATGAGAGAGAGATCTACAACCCCGCCAGGTAATATGTAAATAAAACAGAATGCAATGACTTGCAAATTTTATAAACCAATATTCTATTCAAAATAAAACACAGAAAACATATGAAATGTCAAAAGTTAGATATTTTACTGCTTTATGAAAAAAAAATGCCTCTCTTTGAATTTGATGGGAGCCGTATGTCTCAAAAGAGCTGGGATACAGGGAGAAAAATGCTGGAGAAGATACTGAAGCTAAAAAGGAACAGCTGCAGGAACATGTTGCCACTAATTAAGTTTTCCATATATGGTTTCTATGTTCTATTTTCAATAATAAAATCCTGGTTTACAAGATCACCAAATTCCAACATTCTGCTTTTATTTACATTAACACAGTGTCCCAGTTCTTTTAGGAATGTGGGTTGCAGTATACTATATTGTTATCACGTGCTGTCCTTTCTGTAAATAAACACATTATGGGATCAATTCACATTTGGCTGATAATAGGATAACAAACACAACACCTGAAAGGGGAAAAGGAAGAAATAGTTTGTCTCCCCTGTGAATCCAGTTTGAACTTCAGGTCACAACTCTAAGATCTAACCATCACCAGCTAACAACACAGATGGAACGGTTCGTGTCCAGAGCGCAGCCATAGTAAAACTGCAACTTCATTCACAAGACTAGTGCTGTTATTTCTAGAACAAGAATCACGCCACATTTAACAGGAAATATTTAGTTTCACTTAAGTATTCACAGCTCAGACTTGTTACTGGATGAACATTAGATTAGTGCAAAATGTCTGCAATCACATGATACATTTTACACATCAAATCGACAGAAAAGTAACTTTATGCTTAACTGAGTCGTTTCTGATGATTGATCTTACACTAATAACCTAGATGATGCATCCCATTTACTTTGAGTTTCTTCAATGTTTTACTAGAATAAATGTTGAGTGTTAGACCATGATGCAAGGAAGCATTGACATAAATGTGAAAATCTTGTTAAGAGGGAATGGGCTCAAGTACTAATCATATTCACCCTGCCACTTCCTTTCAAATTCTTTATCTACTCCTTGTTAGATTGTGCAGAGTAGACGTACATGGACCCCATTGATGAACATTTCTATAACAGCTTCTTACAATATCTCCTTGATAATGTGAATTTATTTGTCACAAAAGCTTGTAAAGGGAAAGTGATATTAGAGAATAGGTATTTTCAACTAAGAAAGTAAGAGTTTTTGGACACGATCACAATAGTCATGTTTGGTGCAAACCTTAGATTTTTAAAAGAAGAGCCTTGTGGTGTGTATGAAACATAAAAGCGAAAGTGTCACAGTTTGGGATTTCTCAGAGATTCGTAAACTTTCGGCATTGTATAAAAAAGTGCTTGAAGATCATGTGACACCATCTATCCAAACAGGGAATGTAAACCCAAAAGAGAATCCTTTTGACAGGAAAGTAGACTTTCTGATATTAGGAAGCATTGCAAATGTTGGAATTTACAGTCGTCAAGAACTGATGAGGCTGGTGTAAAAACATGCATAACACTTACAATAAGCCACCCTCTGAGGTCAAAGGTTTGCTTTCTGATTTTCCTTGGAGATGCTGTTCATGTATACAATCTTTATCTGTAAGGATCAGGGGTTTGCAAGTCCAGATATGTCAAAATAATATGTACTTCTGTTTAAGCGTGGTGTACTTGTAAATGGCCCTGATGATAAAAATCAAGCATGTCTGTGAAATGTCATGGAACCACAGATATCCAATCACATGTCTGGCTTCGATGTTGTCACACTGCATGCCTAATTTTACACAGTCCAGATATCAAATCTTTTATTACACCGACCTTTTAACCTGCAAAGAACCCATGCCAACTTTTTAAATAAAGGGTAGGAGGTGTGAGGTGTGAAAGCAATATGAAGTATACTCTACCTGATCTGCTCCAAAGGGAGTGATGTTGGACTTCACAGTACCCACACCTAATGCAATTAAAAAGAGTCCACTGTAGACAAGAGGGCCACAATATGGGGCGCGGATGGGGCAGGTTACATTTCCTGAAGGAGTGCTGTTAGTGCTCAGACACTCAGCAGGTTGCACAGGAAACGCCACCTCGTCTCCACATAGACGTATCCTGGTGTCTTCATTTGAAATGAAAGGGAAAAAGAGCATGCCAATAAAATATAGAATCAAACTTGAAGCAATGGTCCAGAATTTTCCAAGATATGCATCTGCCAACCATCCTCCAAATGGTGAAATCAGGTAAGTTACTCCCATGAACATCAGAGGTGCCTGACTCGCCTGAGTACCCTCCCAGTAGAAAGGACTACTATTGAGAAACAGAACCAAATTGGATGTGATGCCATAAAATGCAATCCTTTCTAGTGATTCAGCCAGCAGGATAGCTGCACAAGCTAGTCTCCTTCCTTGGAAGACAGATGGTAGTGAGGGTCTGTTCTCCGAGTCCAAAAGCGGGGTGCTCTCATTGGCATCCCTGTTGACAGCCATTCTCAACCAACTTGATGGGAATGGATATCTTCTTGAAGAGTGGATTCCAACCTACAGAAAATTACAGTTAAAGTTAAGCAGATAAACTAAGAGTTGTCGTCACTGTTTAGGCAAACTAACTTGTTAGTGCCCGTCTGTCTTTGCGAAAAATACCCTTCTCATAATATGTAAAACAAGCATTTAGTACACACATTAAGCTAACTGTAGCAAAGCGATAGCGGAGTGTTTGGTTTTACATTACCTTTAATTATTGAAACACTTGTCAGTAATCTTCAGTGACCTAAGATAATTTAGCCAATATTAACCGTCCAAATATCTAGTTTGTTTTGCCGTCAGTTGATACTTTATCTGAAGAGAACTGGAAGTCAACAAAAAAACAAAACAAGTGTCACAGTACTATCGCGTGACATACAGCTCAGCACGACTGTCACAGTTGCTTTGCTGGAGAAGATCTATAACTAACAGACAAGCGACGTGCCCCTTGAAAAATGGCTGTCAGTGGTCTATCCATATAGTTTAGAAATTAGTTCTAGTCAGGCACGCGGTGTACCATGAAAAGGAGGAAGTGCTCATGTGGTTGGTTTTTATTTTTTTACTGACAGTTGAGCACAGCGTTACAGAACTGTCTGAAAATAAAGGTTTACTCTTAATGTCTTTACTGCTAGATCTTAAATCACTGTCATATGCTAAAACTAAAAATGGCCCAGCACTTATCCACCGCCATTTGTTTCCAGGGAGTGATAAAATAGACGGACTTGTAAACATTTCCAGCGTGGTGCGTTGCCAAGATGAGTTAGCCGTACTGTAGCATGCTGTTAGCTTTACCTTACGTGTAAGGTACGGGCATGGGTCCAGGAAATGTGATCGTTCATCTTAGCAAGCCACCCGAAACTCACAAGTCCTGCCTACTGTGTAATGCTACTCTCGTTTTAATAAGTTAGCTTGTCAGAACAGCCTTTATTGGAGATATGAAATTACTCTTTCTCGCCTGTCTCAGCCCCAAAACTGGAAATCACACAACAGCCGAGAGAATAAGGTAATTTATACTAGTGTGAAGGGTCATTGAATGCAACAGTTGTCATGACTCATTCATTAGTCAGTGAGACTTCGTTTAGCTGTACATGGTTAACTGTGAACCAGAGCAGATAATAAACGGAGCTTTTATAAGAGAGGACTCTTCACTTTACTGTACTATTGTTGCCGAAAAATCGTCTGATTATAAATAATCTATATGCCGCCCCCAGCCATGGAATTAGCCGCAGTAACTTTGCAACCATGTGATCTTTCTCCTAGCCATAGAGGAAGTAGTCACGTCCTTTACTTAAGTGAAACTACACACACCGACCAAATCTAAAATTACGCAGCTGCAACGGAAAATCCTTCCATTAACATATATGGAAGCGTCATTACTAGAATTGGCATATAATTTAAAAGTGCCCAGCACTAAACACAAAGTACAAAAAAACAGTATATTACAATATCAATAGATAATGCCGGTGTCATAAATTCACCGGAGTTCTACATTTGCGTTGGTTTGTTTTTATTATTTGTTAGTTTAGTCTTTTTGTGGTTTTTCTTTTCTCATTTAGTATTTTTTTTATCTGCTATTATAAACCATTAGATAAAATTTTACTCGTACAGTAATGGAAAGGCTGGATTGTTGTAACTGGTCAACTAAACTAGTTGAACTAGTGATTTCTTCCAATCAAGGATAAATGTACTGATTATTTTCTCAATTAGCTTGTTTAAGCTGTATGAATTCAATTTTTTTTAAATACTACAAGTCCTCTGAATAATTATTTGAATATTTTACAATTTGACTTTTAACTGACTTGATTAACTAATTGTCAGATTTAACAAAACACCTGATTTGGACCATTTTCCTTTATGTTTTACTGTAAGTATCTTCATTTTGAAAACGATCTTTTAAGAAAGACTGTCATGTACATGTGGTGAGGTCAAATTTAAAATGTTCAGCAGAAGATACAAGAGGCATAAAATGGAAAAACTAAATTTAAGTTTAAGAACATCTGTCTGGATTGATAGGTGACCTGTCCAGGGTGTTTCCAGCGTCTCTACCAGTAGCAGCTGGGATGGGCTCCAGCCCCTTCCCCTGCAGACCTGCATTAGAATAAGTGGGCATAGACAGCTGGATGGATAATCTGTGTTGAACTACTGGCCTTTTGACATTCCACTGCTCTCAGCTATCTGTAGTAATGTGTGTTTTATGTTTTAGGTCTCACTTAGAATCAGCAGGACATACTTGCGAGCTCAGAAATGCAGAAGAATTTCAGTCTCCTGCAGATGTGGCAAATCTATTTTCCCAAAGTCCAACATTTGAGGGTGCATTGGCCATTCATCTGTTCAGAGCTGGCAGGCTTCTCTTGGGTAACCAAGCTTGCTGTTCATCATCTATAAACCTATCTATTCTTAGAACGTCCAGTTACTTGTGCTCATCAAATTCACATTAAACTGCAAATGTACCGCTATGCATCCTGTAAATGTCACTACTTTCTGTTTTTATGTCTGTTCTTCACTATAGACGTCCAAGTGCCCTTTGGTGTAATTTTTGGTGGAACAGATATAAATGAAGATGTGAAAGTTGAACAGAAGCGTGTGGTTATGGAGCAGGTGCTGCTAAAAGCCAGGTGATGTTGCTGTTAACTGCTATTTTAAAATACTTGATTCCAAAGAAGTACAACATGACTACATAAGTTTTACTCTGATTCAACACATCACATTGACTCCAAAACTTTTTTTTTCTTTTTGCTTTCTTTCTAATAAAAAGTTTGGGGAAAACGGGAAGCCCCCATTGCATTAATTATAAATATGCTTATTCTGCTGTGACAAAGTAACATTAATCCCATGAGAAAGCTCGGTTGGACTTTTTTGAAGAAATGATACATTGTTAAAGTAATGTAAAGCTCCTGCTATAGTCATTTTGAAAAAGCAGTGTTTTTGTTCACTGATTCATCAAGATTTTATCAGCTACATAACATGTACATGTACAATAACCTGTTTTACTAAATTCCTTTTATAGAAGTTGATGCAGCTGTTGCCATCTTGAAGTGCGAGCAGGGAGTAAATGTGACCACTTAAATATCATGATTCACATTCTTCCTTTAAAATCAAGACAACTTCTGATATTAAGTTTGTGATTTTTTTTCTTTTTTTCAGTTTTTTGCTTTGTTTTGAACATGCTAACAATCTTACATAGATTACCAACTCATAACAAGTTCAATGCAAAGCTAATTTTCTCTTGTTTTGGAGTTGTTTCTAAAAAAATTTGCTATTGACTCTGCTATCAATTATTAATTTAACAAAGGGTCTGGATCTCTCAGCTGCTTCCCATGGCTAATGTGGAGCATAAAAGAATAAAGTTGAGCATATGCAAGATATTTCCAGCTGTGCAGGTTGTGCGCGCTCTCCTCCACTCGTTTAACATAGAAGTTTAGTCCTCTGACCTAACATCAGACTGCACCTCCTTGTATAAGAATGAAAAGAAACGGTAGGATATTTATTTAGTAAGTCTACGGGCGTTTTGCCTTCAGGGAGGAATGGGGAGATCCAGCTCCTGCAACTTCAGACATCTCAATCCATGCACTTCTCACTGTTTGTGCCTCCTCTCACAAACCTTGATCATGAAATTCAGTCACCACACAGAGCCTGTTGGCCCATTTAACAATGCACTCCCACACATGCAAATGAATATCCCCTGCTGTCTTTTGCTCTATATTATCTTCATTTTTGTTGTATTCATTGTATTCTTTATGTATTCATCCTAAAATCCTTTGCTGCTAAGCTACAAGCACTTCTGCTCTCATTTTCAGCCTTTAGGCTTTTGTGTTTACTGTCATTACCGCTGCTCTTTTTTTCCCCTCTGTTGTCAAAATTGTAATTTCTCGTAAAACTGCTAAAAATTTGCTCCTTCTATTGTAAATTCTAGCTTTGCTGAACTGTCTATGTTTGAAGTTGTAATAATCAAACTTTTTTTTTGTTGCCAATCAGGTTTGCTGTTGCTTTTACTGAAAAACTGAAAGAAGAGGCAGAACTATTCTTGGTATGAAATTGCTCTTTTGTATTTTGATACACTAGCTGCAGTAGTTTAGTCAATATAAAGTATACATTTTCAGACATTTGCTCACAAAGATGTTGATAGTGTTGCAATGGGTTGTATATGAGCGGTGTCACCACAGCTTTGGTAACAAGTAAGAAAATAAGAAAAGAATCAGAATGGCCTTTATTATCATTGTTGTATAACAACGAAATATGAGCAGCTGCTCTTTAAATGGTGCCTTTAAAATATTTACACTCTTAAATAAAAGATAAAGTAGTGGGGAAAAAAAAGATATATACATAATAGTGCAAATAAAATACCGTGGAAATAGTGCAGATGGAGAGAATGTAAATAGTTTTTGAATAATTATTACACAGAAGGACCGGCTTATTGAATTTTTTTTTTTTAGCAGTTCTTATTTATGTGATTTTGAGTTGTTTAATGTGGATATTTCTCAGAAAGAAGCTGTCTCTCAGTCTACTTGTCCGGGCTCTGTGTGACCTGTAGTGCCGTCCTGAGGGCAACAGCTCGAACAGGTGGTTGCTGGGGTGAAAGGCGTCTTTGATTATGTGTAAGGCTCTGCTGAGGTAGCGAGAGCTTGCGATGTGCAGATAGCAGCCTGTGATCTTCCGGGCGCTGTTGATCACTCTCTGAAGCGCTCTCCTGTCCGCTGCCGAGCTCCCTGCGTACCACGCTGTGATGCAGTACGTCAGGATGCTCTCTATGGTGGTGGCTCTGTAGAATGTCAGCAGGACCCTTTCCACCCAGTCCCCATTGATGTAGAGAGGGTCCATTCTACCCTTCCTGAAGTCCAGCATGATTTTTTTTTTGTCTTTGTTGTGTTCATTGGGAGATTGTTCTCTGAAAATCCCCAAACTTTATGATGGTATTTGAGAGATGGGTAGGAGTGCAGTCATATGTGTAAAGAGTGAAGAGAAAGGGAATCAATGCAAAGCCTTGTTGGGAACCGGAGCTGAGTGTGATGGTGGAGGAGAGGTGGGGGCCAAGTTTAACTGACTGTGGGCGGTCACTTAAAAAGTCCTTAATCCACTGGCAGGTGGGGGGAAGAGAGGCCCATGTGCAGGAGTTTGATGTGGTTGAAGGCTGAGCTGAAGTCCAGGAAGGATGTTCCAAGCGTCATCTGTAGACCGGTTTGCCTACAGGGCAAACCGGTGGGGATTCAGAGTGGGTGGCAGACAGCCCCTAATGTGTTGGGAAACCAGCCTTTCAAAACACTTCATGACCACAGGCGTAAGTGCAGCAGGTCTGTAGTCGCTGAGATTGTCCACTGCTGTCTTTTTGGGAAAGAGAGTATGCTGCCATGCTCATCTCACCTCTGCACAGCTGACCAGTCATGGTGTGAATGCCAGATCAACATGAGGGCTGGGCAATATATCAGAAAACTAATATTTTCTTATTTTTGACAAAATTGTATTACACAATATATCTGTGTTTTTCACACATTTTTGCTGTGTTACTTTTTTTATATTGTCCCTGTAAAATGTAATTTCAGCAATACATCTGAAAAAAGTTGATCAGGGGCAACAAAAGACTGGAAAAATCACTATAAATCTAAAACAGCTGTAGGAGCATTTGACAACTGATCATTTCAATTGGCAACAGGTCAGTGGCATGACTGGGTACGAAAAGAGCATTTCAGAGAGGCAGAGCCTCTCAGATATAAAGATGGGCAAAAGTTCACCAATTTGTGGGAAATTGCATCAAAAAACTGTGGAAAATCTTCAGAGAAAATGTTACTAAATGTAAAATTGTGAAGACTTTGAAGATCCTACCATCAACGGTGCATAATATCATTAAAAAAAAATTGAGAATCAGATGGAATCTCTGTACGCATGCTACAAGGCTGAAGGTCAAAACTGCATGTTTGTGATTTTAGCGCCTTCAGGCGGCACTGCATCAAAAACAGGCATAATTATCTAGCAGATATCACTGCATGTGAACACAGTTCATAGAGCAGTCCACAAATGCAGATTAAAGCTCTATCATCCAAAGAAGAAACCACTTGTGAACATGATTCAATTATGTTGCCATATTTTCTGGACCAAAGCTCATTTAGAATGATATGAGGCTAAATTTAAAACTTTTCTGTGGTCAGATGAATCAAAATTTGAAATTCTTTTTGGAAAGCTTGTTAACAGTGGACAGTTGAAAAAGGTGTATTTCCAGTGGCATGATGTTGCATGATGCGGGCAGCTTAAACATCTGTGAAGTCACCATCAATGCTGAGAACTGCATACATATGTTAGACCAATGTATGCTCCCATGCAGAAAACGTCTATTTCAGGGCAGGTCTTTCATATTTCAGCAAGACAATGCTAAACCACATACTGCATCCATCAAAACAGCAGGGCTTCAAAAGAGTCTGGGTGCTGAACTGGCCTGCCTGCAGTCCAGACTTTCACTGATAGAAAGTATCATGAAACAGATAATTCAACAATGAAAGCCCGGGACTGTTGAGCAGCTAGAATCCTGCATCAGACCAGAATGGGACAACCTTCCTCTCCTGAAACTCCAGCAACTGGTTTTCTCACTTCCTAGACATTTACAGACAGTTCTTAAAAGAAAAGAGGATGCTGCACAATGGTAAACATCACCCTGCTCCAACGTTTTTAAGATGCTGCTATTCAATTCAAAATTAACTTATATTTTCCATGAAATAATAAAATGCCTCATTTTCAAATTCTGATATGTTGTTTATGTTCTATTGGGAATAAAAAACGGATTTATGAGATTTGCAAATAATTACATTCTGTTTTATATTACATTTAACACAGCATTACAACTTATTGTGGAATTGGGTTGTTATTTCAGCAATGAAAGTTTAGTTTAACTTATTTTTTTAAACCCTACTGTCATGTGTAAAATGTGGATCAGTGAACACACTAGAAAGAAATGGAATATGTATTTATTAAATGAAGAAAACAATACAAGGAAAGTGTGTCATTCATGCCCAGCATCAGTAGTATCAACTTGGTTACCTACAGCATTGTTTAACACTTTGCCTCTATCTTAGGTCCACTGGTGGAAAACACTCCACATCTTATACTGAACTCACTTTGCACGTGCATACTGATACTGAGGCCTTGGAGAATACCATGAAAAGGCTGCAGCACAATGCTTCCTTACACATCAGGAGTAACTTCACTTCTGATCATATATTTGCTCCACCAGACCTTTGCCTCTCAAACACCCTTTTTTCTTTTTTTCATATAACGGCTATTTTGCAGACAGAAGCATGGCTGTGCCATGGGATCTCCAGTGTGTCCCATCATGGTTAATATTTACATGGAGGAAGTTGAAAGCGGATCATTGAATTTCTACAAGGCAACTACCAAGCCACTGGTTCAAATACTTGGAAGACAAAAGTAGAAGCATTCACAGAGCACATCAACTCAGTGGACAACAACATCAAGTTCACGAAGGCAGGATGCACATTCAGGAGAATGGAAGTCCTTACACAGGTTCAATAGAAATCTTCACACACAGATAGACATCTACTTTTTGACTCACACCACCCTCTGTAATAGCTGTTATCAGAACAATATCAGGTTGAGTGACCCTACGAGGACAAAAGGAAAACTGAAGGAACACTTCAAGAAAGTAATTAAAACCTTTGGACATCCGAACTGGGCATTCATCAAATCAGCTTGGAAATCTGGCTAAAACAATATCAACAGACAAGACAAGAGGAACAGGCACAAGTCTGTGTCTGAGAAACATGACATGCTGGTACTTTTCAAACCATACAACACCCCCATACAGAAACTAGTTCGCCGAACGAACAAAACACCGAAACACAAGCTGAGTGGCGTTCACAGTGCAGTAAGGAGTCCTAATGTCGTTATAGAGGAGAAACCAAACAACCCCTTTATTCAAGGTTTACTATGGCCTGGATGACTGAGAATCTACAACAAGCTAAACAAAACAAAGTTTTTCACGGGGATTTTACAGTACATCAACAAATAGTGGAGCTTGACAGCATCGATAAATTCAAACACAATAGTGGGCCCCATCCCATTATAGTCTGACATTAGAATAACATTACAATGTTTTATTTTCAGATTAGATTCCAGCCGTAGACTGCAGATTGATGCAAGTGGCATGCTTTATCTTTGCCTTCTAAATGCTGACAGACAGCACACAGGACAGGTACTAAGAGGCATTTCTGTGCTTTTTATTGAGGCACAAAACACACATAGTAGATGGATCTGGAGTGATAACATCCAGTCAATTTATTTTCCATCCCCTATTATTTATTTAGTAGTACCACCATTATCTTGGCAGCCGCTTTCCTTACTTCCTCCCTAAAATTTGTTTTTTGTTTGATAATGCTTAAAGCACAAAGAACATTAAACGTCTATTTTTATTGTCTGACATAAAAAAAGAGCAGCACAGGCAGTAACGATCAAATGTAATTTGTATAGATAAACATTGCCAAAAATAATTAATTTCACTCATTTCAAACCTGTCTTTTTTTATGTGTTTTTCTTCTTTTTGTCTTTTCTGAAGGTATCTGAAAGCAGTAAAATCTATGTCCAGCCTCAAGGTAAGCTCTACAGGTTGTCCTTCCTGTCTGCCTGAAACCTCCTTTGACATGCCATTGCAATGGTACATCAATCATCTTTATTTCTTCTTCCAATATCATACTTTATGCAGTACAGAGTTTCATTTACAATTTTGGTCATGGTGCCATGTCGGACAGCCCAAATCACTCTTCCATGTTTTTTTCCCACCAGCAGCCTTGTTTGGCTTGTTTGAACCATGACTAATAAACACCTCATTTGTTTGTTTATTTTTAAGCTTGTCACCACATACCTATACTGAAGAGGTTTTTATATGGATTGCAAAAATCATTTGTTGTGTGACTTGTATGATGTTTTCCCTGATGTCCAAAATAAACCGTTTCAGGTTCCCTCAACATTTTCTATGCTTATGTTTATTTTAAAGGTATCCAGACGGAAGCTGCTGAGAAATTCTGCTGGACTGAATTCTTAAGGACGTCAGGTAATTTCAGTTCAATCAGTCAAACTTTATTTATAAAGCGCTTTTTGTACAAACAAATAGCAATACAAAGTGCATCCCATAGAGTCCACAAAGAGACCACAAAGCACTAAGTCACACATACAGAACATATACCCACGCATACATATAACCACACGCAGATACATATACATAAAGTGATGTCCGCCACCAGCGCTGTCCTAATCCTCGCCAATCGCATTGGGGGAAATGAAACACCGGAATTTAATTAACAGATGTTAGGCTCACAAAAAAATAAAATAGCTAAATGAATAAAATAAAGATGAAAATAATATCAAATTAGTCAAATAAAATAAGACATCCGAAAAATAGAAAGAAAAAAATGGTATAAAAGACCATTAGAAATAGAATAAAAGGCTCTTTTAAAACTAATTAATTAGAAATGTGAAAATTCTAAATGTGTTGAAAAGGTAAATACTGAACAAATTGGTAAAAGACTATCATAAAATAATAATAAAACTAGATTTATCATAACAGACTTGGAGAGAAATAAATGTGAGTAAAATACCAATTATGAATACTAAAATGATATTCAGTTAAACGCTTCACTAAAAAGGTAAGTCTTAAGTTTACTTTTAAAATTATCAACACTTCCAGCTGCTCTCAAGTCGTCTGAAAGGCTGATCCACAGGCGAGGACCATAACAACTAAAAGATGTCTTCCACCTCGTTAGGAATAAAGAAGAGACCAGCCCCTCAAGACCTGAGGTTTGGGGAAGCTCGTAAACTAAAAGCAAGTTGGATAAATACTCAGGACTAGAATCAATTTGGAAGCACACAGGAAGGCAATGCAGAGATTTTAAAATCTTTGTCAGCAGACGATCAGCGGAATTTTGTAAACGCTGCAGCAGAGTTTTTAGGAAGACCAGAAAGAAGAGCGTTACAATAATCTGTTCTACAGGGGATAAAAGCATGGACCAGTGTCTTTGCTTTGGCCTGAGAGAGGAACTGTTGCACTCTGGAAATATTTTTGAGATGAAAGAGCCCCATCTTGTTTTTATTTTCAATGTGAGATATAAAATTTTAATTTGAATAGAAAATAAATCTGAGGTTCTTTTCTTCTTCAGATGGATTAAAAGGTTTTAGTTTTAAAACAGTTCTTCTCTGTGTGCTTAAGGACCGGTGACCAAAACTTCTATTTGTCCTGGTTAGGCTGAAGGAAGTTTTCTGCCATCCATGTCTTAATATCTAAAATACAGTTATAAAGGTAATTTATAGAGCAAGTGTCACCATGAGACACAACAATAGAAAGCTGTGTATCATCAGCTGAAACTATGGATGTTTATGCCGTGTCTCCTGATGACATCCCAAAGGGGCAGTTCTTCAGTTTGTTAATATTCCAGCTACTGTTCAATGTGGAATATCGTGTTCCGCATGCAGTTTACATGGAACAATTTCTAGTTTTTTGAATTGTGGGGAGTAGTGTAGGTCAACATGAATATATATA
>JBBBVU010000012.1:22475439-22491622 GCA_037177055.1 Atherinosoma microstoma
GGTTTGGGGGGGGTTGGGGGGGGGAAGTTTTTTTCCCCCCCCCCCCCCCCCCCCCAAGGAAAGATGAACTGTGTTTCAGATTTCTTGCTCATTCCGACAGGTCTTTGCTTCCAGCTACCCTTTATTATTTCCTTCTACCTTGTTCTAAGGTAGTGACATGGATGTTTAACTTCACTGATGAGTTCTGTCAAAATGAGAACCTCTCATATGTCCCAGAGATGTAAGAGCTTTTCTGACAATCAGCTCCTAGAATCAGGGTCAGGGCCCAGACGTGACGCTGTCATTTTAAGATCCTCTTAATAGCATTAAAAAGCTGCTTCAGCCTCTTGATCTGGACTAATCTGGCAGGCGGGGATTTCACTTGACTCTGACTGCACTCGCTCACACATGCTGATATCTGTCTGAAGCATTGTTGAAAAAAATTTTTGTTTACCAGTTTGTGCATTTCACTTAAATTGCTGGCGGCATTGCCAGCACAACATTCATGTTTTTCTTTTTTTTTTCATCTTTGAATTATTTTTGGTTTAAAGGTGTTAACCATAGAAAGTATGGGACTAAGGGCAACATACTATAGTTAGAATGTCCTTAAACATCAACAAGTGTTGATATTCAGTTTTTCAGTTGCCCGGTAATTGACCTTGCTTTTTTGTGTGGCATAAATCCGTGAATGTTTTCTCAGGTCTTTTTAAGAACTACACTACATCGGCCTAATGGCTTTAAAGTTGATGATGTCTAAATCTTCTCATTACATGAGTTTTTTTCTGTGTATACTACTCATAAGCACACCCAGCTTTTAGTGGGATTGCCATAAACTTTTGTGCAGATGTTCATGGTCCCCAGAGCATCAAACCTACTTTGATAATGCCTGAAATGTTTTATCACTACCAGCATGTCAAAAGCTGTCCTTACACAGGAAAATATGTCAGCATACTCCAGAGGGATTGGCACAAACTTTGTGGAGATGTTCAGTTTTTTTTTTTTTTTATTCCAATGATTTATCCTTGTTATTTTGGCCATCTTATGTCTTTGCTTCTGGTGTGACCCTGATGCTATTATTTGTTGCCCTTGGACAACTTAGATGGATTGGAATGCCATCAGATTTGATACAGATGTTTGCACTCCTTTCACAATGAATGTTTTTCCATTAACCTTTAAATTAGTGCCATCATCAACATTTTTATTTGTCACATAATGTGTTTTATGACCAGATATCTGGAAAACAAAGCATTATTGGTACTTTTGTCTGAATTAGGCATTGTTCAACATGCTAACACAATAATCTACGATGCTTTGATTAGGGTTTATGCATTGTGCCATTATCCATTGCCATTTTGAGTAGGTGATCTCTTGCACATCTGGCAGCTGTGGAGGTAATTAATTGACCTTCGCACGAGTTTCTTGTGTAAAAAGGGAGTACAATGTAATTACCCATTTCCTGGTCTCTTTACAGGTTGGACGTTTAAGACTGAGACACTAATGTGTATGTGTGTGTGTGCGTGTGTGTGTGTTGCGCTCTTAAATGAGCAGCATTATTGGGATGGGAATTTTAATCTTCTGCCTTTGCAGGGTAAGGTGCATTACAGGAGTTTTTGGCATTGAGCACAATTGTATGCCTGCCAGTTTCTGACTAATCTCAGGATTGAACATAAGAGTTGGATGTTCTGGGAAATGAGCCGATTTTCCTGCGCTGCCTCCCGATTAAATCAAAGTTCTCAAAACGTATGATGTTTTTAGCCTTATGTTGGGTCAGCAATTTTTTCATCTAGGGTTACATGAGCAAATATTCACCCAAACACCTATGCAGTGCAGTTATGATGCTGAATTTCGCACTGATTAGGCTCCAACCTTCCAATGTTTTCAGCAGACTATTTCCCTGTTGCATTGTTGCAAGTATATTAGTCACTCCTGTCTCATTTTCCTCATGACCTTGGGTGATGTATTGCTTTCATTACCTACTGATGTACTCGGGATGTTCATTATGCAGTGTTTTGATATTGTGTCGCTGTCTTTTTTTTACGTCTGGCTTCTCTCCAGGTGTGAGGAGTGAGAATGTGGATGAGCTCCATGTCTTTCTGTTGGTGTGTGGCCTCAGAAGAGTCAAAGACCCACTCTATTTGGTCAAGATTTTCTCAGGTATTCCATGAAATGTATGACATTAGCATTTTTATTAATATATACACTGGAAATGAAAAGCAGAAAGCTAACCCAGATGGTCAAGGGAAATTGCAAGGGCCAGTTTTTGACAGCTGTCAGGCAAGTCAATGAAATAAGAACTGTTTTTGTGGTTGTCTGTGGTAAAAAGGGTGTCTTCATCATTAAGTAAGGATGTTGAATATCCACAAATGAGTTAAACCGAAATTAAAATTTATGTGAAAGCATATCAGGATGATGATGATGATTATTATTATTATTATTATTATTATTATTATTATTATTATTATTATTATTATTATTATTATTATTACAGCTTTTCTGTTATCTCCTTTTATCATACTGCTTGTTTATTATACACACACACACTCATATATATATATATATATATATATACTATGTGCTATTGATTTGCAAGAGCAGTTTATGTTTTTAATCCTTTATTTCATCACATATAAGTTTCATAGAACCCAGTTCTATGAAACTAGTAGTGTTAAAACAGCACTAGAGGGCGTCAAATTGTCCATTAATGTTAGGATGAGATACGTGAGGATTTTCACATTCCATTTCTTAGAATGAGATTGTGCTTTCTACACAACACAATGAAAAGCCAAGATTTCTATGAAAATATGGCTTTACTGCTTGTTAGAATTCTGTCGCTCTTCACCCTCCACCCCAACCACCAACCCTGTCCCAAAAAAAAATAAATAAAAAATAGGTCTGTGTTTACATCTCTCCTTGTATTTGTGTCTTTCAGACTGGCATTGTGAAAATCGGCAGAATATACTGATCATTATTGGGCCAAAGGTAAGTAGTCACTATAGATCCAGTTTGGTTTTTCTATTTTCTATTTTTTTATTTTATTATTACATATGTTTAATTTTTTTTCTTCTTATGCCTGCCATGTCTCTCCCTCTGTGTTGTGACTCTCCGTGCCATTGGATGTCCATAGAAAACCTCTCCTGGGAATGCGGGTACCCTCTAATTGGATGTAGCAGAGATACAAGCTTTAGCTGTTAAGCTGGAATTAAGGGCCAGCTCTGGAGGGAAATGACTTCAATGTCAGCAGCAGTAGTGGTCCTGCATTTGTCTGTGTGTCAGTTTGCTACACTGATTCACTTCTGACCGTGGGTTAGCGCTTGCTTTTGACTAATGACCTGTAAAGAACTACATCACTTTAACACATTAATAGAGATTTATTTGGAAATGTGCAGGTGTTAATTACTGACACAGTTTGTCACGTGTTCACAAACCACCATATTTCTGTCCTGTATATCTCCCCTGAAGACATTAATCGCACCGATGGAGGCTATGAGGCTTCCTGTCAAACATGTTAAATCATTTTAAAGCCTTCTTTGATTTATGATATTCATGAATCGCCCAATCAACCAGATGAAAGGAGTGAGTTTTTGAACATTTACTGTAAATTAATAGAATTCCTGACTTCTTTGTGGTGCAGGTAGAAGTTATATTTCAGCCCGTACCAGCAGCCGTTACTGCTCTCTGTTCTTCTCTCCCATTTCATTTCCAATCTCTTTTTCATTGATTTCGCAGTAGGTTGTCTTCATCTTCTCTTCCCCTGACTTGCCTTGATCTGACATCAGTGTACAGTCATTTAGCATCTGTTCTTTCTTTCATGCAGGGGTGTGTAAGGGAAAAGGTATGTTCTGCTATAGTTTTACTCAAAAACAACTCCATTAGGCATAGCCAGGGGCATTCTTACTGCCTTACTGCTGCTTCTTGCTTTGCTCTGCTTTGTTGTCATTTGATGAAATGGTTCAGTGGAAGCAGAGATGTGTGATTCATCTCATCCTGAATCACAGCACAGCTATGCTTGTTTGTATAAGAAGTAAAGAGAGGTCATTATTATTGAAAATATTATTATTATCAAATGTGTTTGTATGCTTACCGGATGCCCCCTGGTGTTTATTACATGGTCAAACAAACAGTATTAACTCATTGGCTGCCAGCATTAAAAGTGTCTTTCATTGATCATGCCAGTCTCTTTCACCGAAGCATCGCAACACATACTTTGCTTCGCCAGAATGTCCCGCTGCCCCCGCCCTCCATTGAAAACTGCAAAAGACGTCAAAAGACGTCTGTGGCAGCCAATGAGTTAAGTAAAATCTGAACATACAAACAAGAGGCAGAATGAAACATCCCTTTTTCAGACCATAATGGCATACAAAAAATCCACCCCCATAATGAGCACTCTAATTGTGCCACATCTGCCATTAAGAGGGAAATTCAGGTCAGTGATGTCCACAATGGCACATCCTAACTCCTGTGTAACTGGCCTTTATCAAGCAGCAAAGTGTGCAACATATTGTGTATTATATATTGTATAAAATAGGAAATAATTCATCTTTACATGAAGTTTTAGATAAAGGAGAAGATGCATCCTTTGCTTCATGTTTGTTTTTTAAAAGCAAACGGCTTCTGATTTGGAATAACCTTTATAGCGTTCTATACCCTGCTACTGGTAATATATCTACTGGAGATAGACAGATAGAGATGGACTGACGCTCTATTGATTCCACAAGGGAAATTGTTTTGCCGCAGTAGCAGTCACAACAATAAGATAAGTCCCAGATTGCAGCAGGATACTGAAATGCTCTCAGTTTAGATTAATTGATTTTAATGCACATGATCTTAAAAACAAATTTGATATAAACATTTCATGAGCATGAAATTGAGTTCCAGAGTGAGGGAGGGCCAGGGAGGGGGCAAGCAGCTTGCTTGTTAGCATCTTTGACCCAGATTGCTATCCCTTGACTTTTCACCAGGGAAGCTAATGCACACAAATCCCACATTGCAATTAATCAGATTGGCCACCCACCCCACCCTGACCCCAATCTCTGAAAATACAGGATTTTCAGATAATGATTTTCTCATGATAGAAATTATTGTGTCACTATTTATTTTATCTGTCCGATTAAGTTTTTGCTGGTATTCTTGATGAAAACAAAGCTTTTAAAAATCAAACAAGAGGGGTTTGATTTGTGCTCATTTCTTTTTTTCCCCCTCTTTTTTCAGATTGATCCTGTGTTTACAGCTGAAGTAGAAGCTGTTGTTAAAGGGTAAGTATTATGTGATATATAAATACATCCAAGTCGATGTATCTCACATTTATCTAATCACGATGGGAAAACGATGCAAATCTGGGGGAAATGCCAAAATCCTGTTTGTTTTATCTGCCCTCTCAATCTCAAGTCATGGTCAATCTTTCAGTTTTTAGCCGAAGGGCTTCACCATTATGAAGACCTTTATGGTAGGAAGCTGCCCTCTCTGGTTAAGACTATACCTGGATGCTCCTTTGCACGTCACACATAATGTGGCTGAGTGTCCTTCCCTGAGCTTGTCATTGCACTTGAGCATCATTCACGCTTATGTGGGTCCTGAGTCACACTGAACTGAGCTTTGCCTCTGCAGAACAACAGGGGTCTTCTTGGCACAAGAAAGGAACCAACAAGAGCTTCATGCTGCTATGAAAAGGAGTTTTGCTGTGGTCAACAGCTCTGTTTCTGAAGGCATGTCAGCAGCCATCTTGGAGGTAAATATTTTTAGCACTGTTTAGCAAGTGCAGAATTTAGCAAAAATATTATTTTGGTAATTGGATTTTTACCTTATGAAAGTATTTGCAGAGAACTTGTCATTCAAAGCCCTTTTATAAAAATCTGAAGCATGTGAATATCCTTATCTCATTGCTTGTTACCCAGCTCTGTTGTTATTTTGCCACTTAAGGGACTATTACCCAAATTAATTGCCTGACTCAGGTCTTTCTATTCCTGAGAGCGGCAAACTTCCAGATCCACTTAATCTCTTAGAAACAGTCAATTAAGACAATCCACAGTAGGCTTAAAGTTCTTAGTATGTTAGCATGTTTCCCTCAACAGCCTGCTGAAGCTGATGCAGATTACTAAAACTGTAAATGAACCACACCAGAGCACAGAAAATACGGCTCCACAATTCTGAGTGTGTGTGCTTGCTTCTTTGCTAATAATAATGGAGAAGAAAAAACATTTTGCCTGTAACATTGAATGCTTTTCTCTCTGCGATGGATCCCAGGCAATGGATCTCAGGGTACCCGTGTTGGCGAGAAACATTCCAGGAAATGCAGCTGTGGTGCAGCATGAGGTCACTGGCTTGCTGTACTCCTCTCCCCAGGTATACAAGGACTGGGTTAACCAAATGCATTAAGCCCCTGTAAGCTTGGTAGGTCAGAAACACACTGACTGTTTTTGTGCAACAAAAAGGGTATACAAAGCCACAGCTATGACCTGTCACATCAACTAAACAAAATGCTATGTAGTTCTAATGAACAAGAAAAAAATGTGTGATATCACAAAATTTCACTTAAACATCTCTTTGTAACATTTGAAATTTAAATTATTATCATTATTTCATTCTAAGCAGGGAAAGTACAACAAATTGTGCCTTTTATTACATTTTAAGATTCTTTGGGTGCTTCGATTAAAATCAAGGAATGTAGCTTTCAGGGAAAAAACCAAGACACCCCATAACCACTTGTTAATGCATCACATAATGTAGATATTTAACTATTTGGTTAGTTATTTACCAGTGTTTGATGCAAAGTAAGGATAATGTACGCTAAGGGCAGTTGACATAAGCCTTAAACATGGTGCTGTCAAGATGCCATGGCTTGATGTTGTGATGGAGGAGATAAGTCCTGACTGCACATGTGTTTAGCTGATCTGTCGGTAGGGAGGTCACAGATGGTTGAGGCAACTCAGGTCGGATAAAGTGACCTCAGCCACAGCTGATGGGTAGTAAGTGTCGGTCAACCTTTTTTCTTGCTTGATAGCTTCTCTTTTTATTTTGATTGACAGTAAAAAATAAAATGTTGCAAGTACTTAAAAGTAATCACATTTATAGTTTGGGTATGAAGATAAGCGTCAAAATAATAAATAAACAGGTGCTCAAAAGCTTTAAACAGAACTATGCATTTTACTGCCTGGCTCTGTATGTTGCACAGAAGCCCATATGTGACATGCATTGCTTCCCATGAATCTTTTGGCAGCTGAACATATTAGTGTCATGTCTGAATGAACACCTTGATGCTTCTCAATAACGTTTAGTAAGAGCAGTCTGACTGGGTCAGTCCCAGTAGCATATACGTATCACAAGTCTGAAGTGCTGCATTCACGTTACCAGGCAGACGCACAGAGGAGATGGCTTCATTTTAACATACAGTATGACAAGTTGCAAAACCTTGCTGATTGGGATTGAATAAATAGATAATATCCTGCCCAAATAGTCCACCTCCATGTTTGCCTTAGGATAATTAAGAAAGCTTTTCTCTTTCTGAAATTGTCAATATTTTCAGCTGTTCCCACGCACCACTGTTTAAAAATCAAGGCTTGGTGTTTTCTTTTAGTTTGTTCTGAATTTTTATGACAAAATGATATGTTGTTTTCAAATAACTGACTCAAGAAGGATTTACTCTTAAATGAGTTTGGTGCACCGTGCAGCATCTGTTACACTTCACTTGATTTGCTGTTTAAACTTGTGTGAATTGCAAATATCACACCAAGACTGTGACTTTTTCTCACTTTCACTATGTCTGAACAAAGTGTAAGCCACCACTTTCACAGATTGATGGGGCCATTAAAATTGTGAATCTCATGTCTGAAAAAGGCCTTATGAGTGACATATTTATTTGCAGTCTGCTCATAAGTTGAGCTTTAATCCTGTTTTTGAGGATTTATAGCTCTCATATTGCCATGCAAAAGAGCTGTTTTCCTACCAAGAGCCTCTCCAGGCATAATCACATCAACTGAAGTGCACGATGCAATGGCCCACTGACTGGCACTGGCTAAATCTTTGTGTGCCCATTGGCTCTCTGTAGTGGATATATTGGCTGCTGTGTTGCAAGAACACTTCAAGGTACTTTAACTTTTTGTTTGAGGCTTCTCACAGCCTACTGGGCTAACAGATGGGCAGCTAGCTTATGTTGTAAGTATGCACTGCATCTCGGTCAAGTATCATCAATGGCACCATAAACTTCTTTTCTTTCCTAAATGTAAAATTTATATCCCCACGATTTTTCCCTGACAGCTGGCAAGACAGAATTGTTCAACTGCAGCAGATTCCTTGTTTCATTCTTCATCGGCAAATGAGAGATTGCAGCTAATTACATAGTCTGAAACCTTACATTCAACATCCATTTTTAGATCTGAAGTCACAATTATCTACCTTTGGCAATATGCTGACACTTTTGAAGTGCATCTAATCGGTTTAATGTGCATGTGCTTCTATCTTCGTTATGTTTTTGTTCCTTTGGATTTTTTGCTGTGCTTTGAAATAACATATCTCTAGGCACCATTGCTGGCAAGCTTTAAGTGGCATTTGGCATTAAATGAGACTGATTTTGCTTTTATCCTTGCTAGGATTTTGTGCACCAATCTCAGAGGCTGTTGTCAAATCATGTGCTGAGAGAGAGGGTGGTGAGGAATGGAAAAGTCTACATGGAAGACTATCATGGCCTGAAACAGGAGAGGGAAACCTATCAGCGACTGGTGGACATGCTTCACTCAGTCTAAGCATTCAACCAACTTTATACTTTCTCAGGAAGTCCAGCAGCAGATAACAGGACATTGCATGTGTATTTCATGTAGGTATAATACTTTTATTATCCTTATTTGCACAAAATTACCATGTTTTATCTGCATTGCCTGACTGGAAATTATGCTGTAAGGCACTTTGAACCAAAGACATAGAGCAGACATTGTTGCCTGTTGTATTAATATATTATAATATATTTATGCAAGGAAATCTATATTCAGTTATAATGTGAACTTTAAAATAAATTTAACAAAGCAGAGATTTTCTGTTAATTATTGCTGCTTATTAAAAGAGATACAAACAACTCCACTAACTGATTTTGACTTGTTGGTCATTTAAAAATGTTAACAGTTAGGTTAAATGATCTTCCTTTCTATTGTGAGAAGAAATAGCTTTCCAGGTTGTATGGTAACCCATTCATGTTTAATAAAATTCAACAGTTAGGGTGCACACATTAAAGGCCCAAAGAAAACCATAATTTGCTAAAAAAAAAAGACCAGATTACTGAGCAAAAATGGAGTCTAGCAACAGTCTGTGGGGTGGGATGGATAAAAAACCTTTTGAAATTATTCAACACAGAAGTTGCAGCGGTAAATCAGCAATTGCCAGGTTTATTGTCATCGGTTATGATTTGCCTTTTAATAAGAGGTGAATGGTGCTTTATATAAAAAAATCAAGTGATTTGAAATCAAAAAGTTTTAATGAAAAAAAAAATCAAGTTCAAAGGGTAACAAAAAGAGTTTACTGTAGTAAAATAATAGAAAACAATAAAAAACACCTGTTTTGATTTATTTTGAATTAAAACCAGACTAATGGTTAACGATAAAATCTTTAAGTTCCATTGTTATACCTGGTATTTGCAATTTAAAATGCTTTTTCAGTGTTTCTTCGTACTCTGTACTCTGTGAGTAAAAAATGCAAAGATGAAGATATCCACATGCAGCATTGACATTTTGTGGCTTTAAATATTATGTATATTAGAATTAATCTGGTCAGTCATCTGAAACATTATCACACACATCCACACGCTGAGTATATACAATATACAGTACATGTACATGTAAAAGGCCTTAATAGGCAATGACACGTTGACAGGGGCCTGTTACAAAAAAATCACATATTCTTGACAAAGGCATTGAGGTGATCAAAGCCACATCTACTGTACACGTGAGGTCTGATCAGGTTCTCTGTTATAATGGGTCCCCAGGCTCTGTGATGGGCACTTGAGGTTCCTCCATACAACTGTCCTGTTTCCCAACCCAGTGGATACCGTGACCATTCTCCCTGGGTGGAAGATGTGGTGAATGCTGGCGCTCCAGTGTGGAGAATGTAGTGAACTGGACTCTCTTTCTTTTGCTGGTGGGCGAGTGGATGGAATCGTTATGCATGGGTTTGCTCCTGTGTGAGCCTGTGCAACTGAGGGGAGAGTCTGTCACGGAGGCCAGGCAACTGGGCCTCCTGGAAAGATTGGTAGTTTTATCAGGTCCAATGTCTATTACAGTAGTCGTGGTCTGGGAGTCTTGCTGGACCGGGCTGCCTGGAACAGTCATCACCAGTTCAGCATCTGTGCCGAGCCATACCCAGTCATGCCTGTGCCCTGTGGGCTCCTGGCAATGAGAAGATGGCTTCTTATGTCTGAATTTAATGACATATGAGATGCAGTTTACTAGAAACACCAGGATAGCCAGGCAAAAGACACCCAACAGAGCGTACATGCCAATCTCTAAGTCTGTGAGAGGCCTGTTAGCCAATGCTTCCTCGCCACCAATTTCTACCTCCAGAGTATCCTGCCCTGGTGTCTGCACCTTTGTAGGGAAGTTGTTGAAGTTTACCAGATTTCCAGGAGCTTTCACAGTGCTTGCAAAGCTAACACTGCTCATGTCCTCTACTATCATATTGTCCGAGCCATATGCTTTGCTGCTGTCTTTGGGGGTGTTCATTAAGCTGACATTCACCACACTGGTAGGAATGCTGGTGTTTCCCGAATTACCAGTCTTGCGCACTCCTCCAAGGCTACCACTAGTTATGAAGGGTATCTCTGTAGATTCAATGGTGGTTGTGATCTTCTGTATTGCACTCTCCTCTTTATTGGAGTTTGATATGCGTGATGGGGGATCCTGAGATGACTTCTTCTGGTTCCTGTCATTGTCCACTTCTACCCCATCATTCCCATAGTCACTACTGTTGTCCTTGTTACCAATTGTGCTTCTGTCAAGACTGCGGGCATTGCTGCCCGGACGGCGAGTGTTCACTTGAAACTTGACTTTAAGGCTGCCATTCCCTACAGCCACAGTACTTTTGCGTTTAGACTTCTGGCAGGCCTCACAGATGGACATCTCTACTTTAACCAAGACTCCTTCACCCTCTCCTTCTGCCACCACAGCTGGAGGTTTACGTTGCACAGACACCACACCCTGATCTAGAGATGTTATTGTCAGATGGTAGAAGGCCGGATCATAGATGTCAAGAGGTGTCTGGTTGCCGTCACTGAACTGTACCCAGGCACTGACCAAAGCTTCCTAAGAGCAAAAAAAAGCATACATTGTAATCACACTTTAAATCTAAACTTTCTCAGAGACATATAAAAAGAATAAACGCTGTTACCTGTTTGGGGGTCTGTAGGACTTCTTGTGTGGTCGTGGTAGCCAAGATGGCCCTGTTGCTTCCTGGACTACGTTGCAATGTCATTGAGAGGCCTGTAACCACCTGGACCCCCAACTCTGTGATGCTCACTTTGTCATCCACAACTTTGACGGTTGTTTTAGCCAGGATGGCATCAGACAGTGGTGAAAACACCTGTCAAAAGTAATTTGCAGGTAAAGACATTACACCTTATCATCATTTGTCATAACTAATCCAGGATTCTAAGGCAGTGTGAATGAATAAAACAAAACAAGAACGCTCTCATTTCTTCCAGTGGGATTATGAGAGAAAGTAGCAGTCAGGCTCTGACTCTATTTCTATGGTAAGAAAGATTGTTCACGATTGGCAAACATCCTGTCAATATTCCCAGGAGTGGACATCCAAGCAAGTTCACCCCAAGGTCAGACACTGTGCTCTTAATTGAGCTATGTCTCAGAATTTACAGGCCAAAGTTAGCATGCTAAATGTTAAAGTTCATGACAGTACAATTAGAAAAAGGCTGCGAAAGTATAGCTAGGTTTGAAACGTTGCATTAAACATGGCTTGCATTAGCAAAGTTGCATCTGAACAAACCATAATACCTCTGGATCAATGTACTTGGGACAGATGAGACCAAAATGAAGATGTCTGCCATAATGGACAGCAACACATTTGATAAAATCCAATCACAACACATCAGCTCAAACACTTCATACCAACTGTCAAGCACAGTGGTAGTGGGCTGATGATTTGGGCTTGCTTTGCAGCCACAAGACCTGTACAACTTCCAGTCATTGAGTGGACCATTAAGTCCTTTATATACCAAGGTATTCTGAACTCATCAGCAGGGCAGGAATTTCACGACGGCCATGGCCCTCATTGCCCCTCTCTTTGGCCGCGTGCCCCTCGAAAAATTATATGCCTCACGGCCACAGTGGCCGTGATGCCCCAATTGGTGCATCTTTTTTCCTCTGCACAATTTTCCTGTCATTTATGCTTTTATGACCAGTGGTAGTTTGATTCTGCCTCGTATGAACCGCTGGAGGCCCGCATGCTGCACAGTGCTACACGACACAAAGTGTCACTGGGCCAAACAGGAGTTAAATCTACCAAACGTGGCAGCCTGTCAATCCGGATCTTAACTTCTGTGAAGAGGGCGACTGTAGTGAACTGAGCTAAGGAAAGAAAGTTTGAGACATTTGTGAAAGCATGAGACAGTAAACTCTCAACATATGATATAATATGTAACACACTGTTAGTATTTAGCGACGCATCGCAACGACGTGTGCTTGTTTGACATTACTGGCACAGTCTGTTAGCAAGTTCTCTAACCCACGACTCCACCAAGGCTGTTTGTGTTGTATGATTTGAGAAGTGACAGGCTCCGAGTGACTTTGAAAAAAATGCTGATTAAACTTTGTTTGCCATTACATAACTAGGTAAAAACTCTTGAAGCACACATGTTATCTATTATAATATATTTTGATAATATATTGTTATTGTATTAAAAGATCAGAACAACTCTGTAAAATAAACAGCTTCTTGTTTTATTTAATTGAAACGCATTTTATATATTAAAAATCTAATCACCCTTAACCTTTAAGCTAAATTAAAATACTGTACACTTAAAATCATTGTTTTATTTAATGGCCTTCCTGCCCTGATATTTGGCCTTTGTGCCCTCAAAACATTTACAATACCAAAGGCAAAGTGGCCTTGCCCCTACAATGATGAAATTCCAGGCTTGCTCATCAGCCATTATTCTGATAGCTAAAGCTTGAATTAAATTGGGTCATGTATGAGGACAATGATCCCAAGCGCAGCAACAAATCTACAACAGCTGAAAAACAAAAAAATAAAAAAGATCCTGCAATGATCCTGGCTAAGTCCAGATCTCAACCAGGTTAAAATGCTATGGTGAGACCTTGAGAGTTGTGTAGAAACAAATGTCTGGAAACCTAAGTATATGAAAGCAAGTAAAGAAGAGTAACTGTGGGATGTACTCAGTATTCCACATACTGCCTCTACATTTTGGCTTATGTTTGATAATGACATTTGCAATGTGTTGATTAATATAAATATGCTCAAGTTGATGAAACAATTAGTGAAATTTCTTACCTGAATAGTTGTGGTCCCAATGTCTCTGCCTGACAACACCCTTCCTTCCTGTAGCCTTGCAACTTGAGGGTCCTCCACCTTCATGAAGTATCGAACTAATCTTGTGACATCCACCTGCCAATCAGAGCCCAGGAAATAGGCTGTAGGATCTCGTGGATCCTCCTGCTCTGCTACAAAATGGGTCAGCACTCGCACAAGGGCATGCTGAAGCTGCAGCATACAGCCTTTTCCCTTTTGCTCAGCTTCATCATTGTTCCAAGCAGATCTGGGATGCAAGCAAGAAAAAATACATGTACAGGTCACACCTTTCATACAGTAAATGCTTTCACCTGCCACACCTCAATTACTTAACCCTGTGTATCAATTTGTTTGGATCACTGGGGGATACTGGAGCACATTAAATCATAGAATCAACCCCCTAATCCTTGGAGAGATATCTGAATAAGTACAAACCAAATAATGACTTTATAAACTACACCTGAAAACCAAATGAGTTGAATTTTATTTTTCTTTATGGCAAACAAATGTCTCTTACTTTTTTGAGGTCAGGATGGGTACCCTCCAGCTTTTGATCTGGCTGAGCTCTGAGTCTGACAACTCAATCTGTAGGGGTAGCCGCGGCATCCACACGTTGAGTTCCAGCTGAGCATTCAGGTAGCTGTAGGTAAAGTTTACTGTCATCTTCACCTTGCCTTTGGTCTCCTTGCCGTTCACAAACACATAGTCACACCTGTCTGAAACCTGCATAGAGGACATGATACAAAAAGGAGACGATCCATGAAAACACAAATGTGCTGCCATTTTAATTTTCTGTAAATCATCAGTTTCTATGTGTGTAAACAATCTATATGAAACTGAGAATGGCAATATTGTCCATAAAGAAGATATTAGTCATCTAACCAATGACAAAAAATAATCAAATATTGTCATAAAAGTCCATTTTAACAAATAGGCCATTCTTACAACAGCAAATGGCCTTGCAGCAGTTTTGCGCTGCGTGTTGCCACAGTAATGTCAGCTTGGTGTAATAAACTACTGCAATGATCACCAGTTCAAAGCGATAGCAAGAGGCAGCATTGCAGTTTTATGTTAATCCAAATATCATGCAGTGCAGTGCTGACATCAGTCCTTCACAGCCAAGTACATTCATTGCAACTTCATTTTAAAGGTGACCTTTGCAAGTTTGCACAACTACACAAAGATCTCATGGACATTTTGAGATGTGTGTCAGGAGGTTTTTGTTTGGTCATATCAATAGTGTCTCTGCTGCCTTACACAAATTGAATATTTAACACAACATCGCAGTTCAATCACAAGCTGGTGGGGAGTTCAGGGAAAAAACATGACTTTGCCAAATAGCCTCGGGAGGAATTTGCGTGAACTTAACAATTGCATTCGGCATATGCTGTCACTGAGACATGCTCTTTTTGAAAGGTTTTTTTTTTCTGAGTGTCAGTCATCCTGCTGCCATGATGTGTTTGAAACCTAAGGTTTGGACCACATTCATTGCAGAGCATCATCCTTCATGCTAACTGAGATCCAATGACCCCAAATGATTTTACATTCATTTTACATCCAAAAAGCAGCTTTAAAATATGTGCCACAAAAGCTCCTGAATAGTTCTCCCAGAATATTTTTTAGTGAGAATGAAATATTACATAAGGTTTATTTTTAGTTGCTGTTGTCTCAGCTTCTCACATTTTAACTGAAAAAATAAAACCTTCCAAGAGTTTGAGCCTAAGCCATGTGCAGATATTATACCGTAGCAGCAGTTTATAGGGAATGCTTTTTCAGAGTGTTAACCCACCCACTCATTCTAGCCACAATCTCATCTGTGTCCAAGAATATCCCACAGTGTGTTTAGTGTTTTAAAAAAGGAGATTTTGTTTAAAAATGGGATTTGAATTTCATCAATGGGTAAAGTATTAAAGACTGGCAAAAATGAAAGAATCTGCCTTGTTCCTCTGTCTCGACCGTGACTGTAGTTTCCATGTGCAAGTTATGTTATTTCTGTGCAGAATAACTACACTGAATGAATTCACCCTTTATAAAGAAGCAAATTAAGCTTCTGTTGCATAAACATAGAGTTAAGGCTAGATAAAATCTATTAGATTCCTTTTTCACATGTTAAAACTCCAAGGCCCTGATTTACGAAGATTCCAAATAGTGACCACTAAATAAATTGCCCAGCAATTATTTAGTGCCTGTTGTGTTTCCATGATTTGCGGGTTATCTACTAACATTGCTCACGCAATTAATAACAGGTGCAAACAGCAGTATTTAAATGAGGATTTAGCGTGCGCTATTGCTTTGTTATGGAAGGATCTGGAGAGCAAGGAAGCCGCAAACGCAAAATGAAATGCGATCCAATTGAGGTTGAAATATTAGAGGAGGCAAATAAAAATATTGCTGAGCTCGAGAAAAAAATCTAAATGTCACTAGAATGACTGCAATATGGGAGAATATCTGCAAAAAAGTAAATGCAGTTGGAAAAACCAGAAGAACAGCGGATGAAGTTAAGAGGAGGTGGCAAGATATAAGAGGAGAACCAAAGAAAAAATTGCTCATAATAAAACATCGGCAAATAAGACAGGTGGGGGGCCATCAGAAGAGATTCCTCTGACCAATATTGAGGAACAGGTGCAGCTCACTTTCTGCGAGGAGCAGATAATGTTGACAATGCTGTCCTGCAACATTGGGCTGTTGA
>JBBBVU010000012.1:22495025-22520942 GCA_037177055.1 Atherinosoma microstoma
GGAAAGAGATTCAGGACCATCAAAGCCCACTCAAACAGACTGAAACACAGCTTCTTCCCCAGAGCTGTAAAATCCATTACCCCCCTTAGTCACTTAAGAAATATTCAAATTATTATCCACTTAAGAAATATTTATATTTGTGTCTTAGTGTGTTTTAAGCCAAGAGCTGCTAAACTAAATTTCATTGTGCTTGTCATAATGACAATAAAAGATTCTTGATTCTTGATTCTTAAAAGAATACAGTGAAAGCAAACCAAAGCAAACGTTGCGTACATTTTCGGAATCCCCACCTTAGACACTGAATCGGAGAGGAAGAAATAAATAAATTACTTAAATTACTTACAGCCCTTATAGGTTTTATCCTTTTCTTCTTTTATTCCTTGTATGTATTTCTTGACAAACAGGAGATCCCCTGCCCCATCGTTCACTAAGAACTCAGATTTTCATGGATATTTTTTCTGAACCAAATCAAGATTACAATTTTGATCACCTGTTTGAGATAGGTCCCCCCCCCATCAACTTAAGGCTCATTATTAGCTCTAAATAGCTCCTGTACCAATTTTTGTGGGGAAAATGTGGAAGGCCTAAAATGAAAACAAATTTATGTTGATGAAAATAAGTGAATAAATAAATCTTAGATTCTGACTGTCTGTGAAGAGGGTCAAATTAAGTGTAATAGTCGCTTGGTTTATATTGGTGTCTAGTTAGATTTTATATTTCCTATGGTGTCACTGCTGGACACTTTTTGTTGGTAAAGTAACAAGGAATACAAGTAAAGGAACACGGTTGGAGGCATAGGTGATGACTCACCAACTTAGCAGTCCTGGAGTGATAAAAAGGCCATTCCCTCCTTAGGAAGTCAGTTGTGAAGCAGAGTTAAGGTGAGGTGATGGCCCGGTCAACACACAAAAGAGAGAGGATTTCTCTACACAGTCATATCCTTCCAGGGGAGGCTGTATCAGTTCAAACACCGCTTAAAACCATGGATATTGACTAAGAATATACACTGCATATGTGTTGTGAAGCCTGTTCTTTAATGTTCAGTGTAGTGTTAAACAGGGCAGCTGTGGCTGGTAGAGTTGTCAGTTGGCTACTTACGGTGGGTTGGCAGTTTGATCTGTGGCTCTCATGCCTGCATGTCAAAAGTGTCCTTCAGCAATACAAACTTGGAGTAGTGTCATGTTTTTTAGGAAGCTTACATTGGCCTGACTGAATGCAGCTGGTACAGCTAATGGGTGTCTCTCTGTCTCTCTGTTTCAAGTTATTATTGATTTGTTGGCATGCTTTTACAACCAGAGCATGAAAATAAAATGAATAAAAATATGTTGTCTTCCACAAGAACACTGTTTTAAATTTAGCTAAAATGATAGAATATTGTATGAATAAATTAGTATCAAAGCAATGTAATGCAGCACTGTTAAGTTCTTTAAATCATCTGTTAAATTTTAGAGACACTTGGCCAGACACTTGATTATGCAAATCAGGCAAATGGATATGTGTCCACCGACTACAAAGCTGGTTTAAATGAAGCTGAAAAAGCATGATTGAAGCTCTTTTTTTCCCCGATATGAAAGAGAAAGCCTTTCGCCATTATTTTAGAATACTAGTTGAAGCTGATGTCCATTTGAGCCAACCATAAAATCTCCTCATATTTGGCCCTCAGCCTGAGGTCAATTCATCATGAGAGATGAACCATGTCCAGTTCGCAAATCAGGACACCGTATATAAATTCAAGCGACCCATCACCATTATGCTGGAGATGTATCAGATAGCCTGTAAAATATTCGAAGCAATACAGACTAAAAATGTACCAAAACAATATCTTCAGTTCTTCATATTTCATCTTTAATATGTGGTTGTAAAATGGACATCTATGGTATCCTTTTCAAGTTTTAAGTAAGAGGCCAGTAGCCTAGGTGACAACTCAGATTCAGTGTCGTTATTCAAAGAGCTGTAATGTTCAGTGTTTAGTGGAGGGGATTATTTCATGGATTAATTATAGAGGCACTGTGACATGAAAAAAAGAGGCCTGCGGCATCAAAATAGCAGCACATGAAGCAGCTGTTAGGCGCAGAGGATGACCACATATTGTACGCCAGAACAGAGCACAATAACACAGAAGAGGAGCATCCGCTAGTTGACATTCAGCGACGCAAGGTCATTCTACTCAAAATAGAAACCTCATTTACAAAACATACCCAGAATTCTGTGTACACAAACCAGAAGGGAATTGATCGGATCAAAGCGCCTTTCGTAATAATTTTATGTGCCAATGGCAGTTCTTAGAAATGCTGCTGTTGGTAACAGTGATGCTGGTTTTAATAATAATTATGTTTGACGTGAAAAGTGTCGTCTGACTCACCATTACAAGAGGAGCCAGGCCAACGAAGTCTCTCTGAGTTGTATAAATCCTCATGGCCCCTTCGGTCTTGGCCACAGTTTTGGTCGCAAACGGCAGCTCCAGTTTCCATATGATTACTTGGCTGTCAAGAGGACTGCTCAGCTCCTCAACCTCAAAGTCCATCTGCAGTACCTCCAGCAGGCTGCTTTCAAGCCTGAATTGGAAGCAGAGAGCTGAGATCAGTATAAACACAGAATATGTGCTTGTACAAACATATCTGCAAATAGTTCCATTGCATCATCTCATGTGTATAAATGGAAATTAACAAGGCAAAAAGCAATGCTACTGCAACTTCCCAATGTGATGTATTATTTAGTGCAAGCAGTTCTACAATGGTTTATAATTTGGCTAACTAGCAACAAATTTTAAAAGCACTTTCATTACAAATAGCAGCAGGGAGTTAAATCGTTCCATCTCAACCTCTAATGCTTAATATCATTATTTCTCTGTTGTCTCCAATAGTTTAGGTGATATGTTATATTGACAGGTCAGGATATATCAGCAAGACCTTGTTCACTTTATGTAATGGTGATGTGTGTTACATGAGAAGCTTTTATAACAGAACATTATCTGAAATAATTCCTCCTTATGCTGCCAAAAGAGCTCTGAGCAGTTAGGTTGAAGACAAATAACATATGAGGGTGTCCTGGAGATTCTAGCAATACATCCTTTTGGCTGTGTGAATTTTAGGATGGGGTCTGTATTGATTGGGTTTGCTTCTTCCAGATGACATCAAAATGCTATTTGGTGAGTTTGAAGGCAAGTATAAGCACTTCAAACTCTTTTGTAATGTTCTTTGAGATCCCAAGCAGTTTTTGTGGGGCTTGCTGTTGTCCTACTGGGGAAGGCTACTACTGTAGGAGGGATGCTGCTTCCATACGTGGCTGTGTGACACAACTCCAGAAATATTTGCCTGGTGGCAAAGTAACACCCATGTGAGTAACAATATAAACAGTGTTACCTGTCGGTGGTTTTAATGTTGTGGCTGACCACAGTTCCGTTTTTATTTCAGATTTTTTTGAAGTCTCAGATTTTACATTTCTAATTATTCATTTTTGTTAAATTGTTGGGGCTCATTGAAGAAGAAAAAAGAGAGTAGAGACTGTAATTTTGGAGATATTCAAAATCTACAGTGACGTGATACGAATTTGGCCCCACAGATATAAGGTGAAAAAGTTTCTGGGTGTGATCTGAGCAGCTGTGACAAGACACAATCTGCCTCTTTTTTTATCTTTGGAAAGGGCTCTGCGTCTTGAGGCATTTTCACAGAATAAACTTAAATAAATAAAACCAGCTGAATCTTTCTCTCCAGCATGCCCCGTCCCGGACAGTGTGACTAGAGTAAAAGATGGTCTGAGGACTGTGGCATCCTGCATGCATAACAAAAGCCGAAGCCTTTGTAATAGCCTCTCAGTGATGCCAGCTAGAACAGAGTGTCCTGTAGCCATGAATTCAATTTTCTTGCATGGTCCAAGTTTGTATTCAGGGTTTTATTTGTTGTCACTGTATTGAACTACAGAGAAGATATATTGGTGCACCAAAACACAATAAGCATGCACATAACCACATGGACATTATCAGACTCGCTGCAGAGTGTACATGTTATAAATCAGTGTCAGAGTTATGCCAACGCACAGTAAGTCCTTTTTACTGCATGGAAAGGTAGCTGCATACCCACCACCCTTCTGTACCGGATCCACAACAATATGGACTTGCAAATCATATTTATTAATCCTCTATTAAGGTCCAACCTCAACAACATAGCATACAAAGGCTTTTTCTTAGCAAGAAAGAGATTTTGCGTAATTGTATCATTGTAGTATATTGCTCAGAGACCTGAGATGAACAGATAATAATCATATTCTGGTCAAGCCCCAAAAAAAAAAAAACTGCACGCTCAACCCACATCCTCTTAAGTCTGTATTAACACAGAAATATAACAGGGGTTGTTGTCATGCTACATCCCCTGTCATTCTTGCAAAGCCTGTATGGGAAAGCTCAACAACATCATCAATATGTTTACAGCCTGCAGTCTTTCTATGGGTGTATTTAGATCTATGCCAAGCCGCTTTCACAGAGGATAATAAAAAGCTTTCATGTGTTGATATAGCAAATACTTTTTTGAGGTCACCAAAGCCAACAAGAAAAAAGTCAAATCAATCCCAAGAGGTGTGATAGTGGATGCTCTATGCATGGGTCCAGTGAAATGTATCTTGTTTTTACAGAGGATTAGCCAAAATAGGGGAAACAATATGTTATCCCACAAAGAAGTTGTCATAAACAACGTCATAATCCACAACAAATGGGGAAAACAATATAATGAGGTCAAACCAGTTTAAAGCTGATGGTAGTTTATTTTATTGTCTTACGTGACTAGGCTTAACTAACCAAAATTTAGATTCAAGACTTTTAATACTCTGTTGTAATGGAGATTAAAAAGATGATTTTATTTTTTAATAGAATTAACTGAGAAATGTTGTTCTTTTTCTACTTTTATGTTAAATGTGATGCATATTCCTGCTTTGTTTTACCAATCAATTTAAAAGAATTACTTTTGGATTTTCCTGGAAATCTTGAATTGCCCCAAATATTTTACGTCAAATGCACCACAAGAATGTGGCTTGACAGCCTGTCAGTGAGCCGGAACAGTAAGCTGTCATAAATGAGGATGTTTCAACTGAACTAGCAAAATGTTAGGTTTATTGCTCTTACATTGACATGAAATATCTCAACAGAGCTATTCAACTCCGAACCTTGAGGGCCAATGACCTGCAGGTCTTAGATGTTTTCCCTGCTTCAAAACACTTGAATCAAATTAATGGATCATCTTGCAGGACTTAACAACAAGCTGTTAAACCCATTTAATTTGAGTCAGGGGTGTTGGAGCAGAGAGGCTCAGTGCTACCAGAAGCTTGGATGTGTGTTGCTCATGGGTGAAATGTGAGGTAGATAGTTCCCACTTTGACACTGGCATCTAATTTTCTTTTATTCTATTTTATTTCATTTCATTTCATTTTATCAATTACTTAATTTAATTTGGTTTTCTCATCAAGTCAGAGTTTCTGTTTGTCCTGTATCTTAATGATAATAATAATAATAATGAAATAATCAGCCTCACCTGACCTGCTTTGTGTTTAACATTAACATGTTGACGTTAGCAGGTTCACACACCAAGCAAAAATGGTCTTCCTATAGACTTTATACTTGCTGCAATGCTGAAGCTAGCAGTACTTGATTTTAAGGGGCAAGAGGGGATGCAACATCTCTTGTTGGTACAATTACGTTAACCATTCCATCTACATTAACCTGCCATCCTACCTCTCTATCACAGAAATAGAGAAGGCGAAGGCACTGAGGGGTTTTTATAGTTGAATATTTTAATCTAGTCTGCCTTTGTCATTGATCTTTTTTCTCTGACAGGGAGGTTTTTATGAGTTAGTAACAAGTGCCCTGACCACAGTTCTGACATGTCAATGGTCAGACTGTGTTGTCTATTGATAAATCCATGCCGCTGTCCATGGTGCTGAACGCTTCTTAACATTTCGCTTTAGGTCTGTATTATCCTGTACTGTGTGTACTATACTTTCTGGACCTTAGACTTTAATTTCACCTATATAATCTATCGAGTAATGTGACCTTTGTGAATAAAATGAAAAGTATCATAGTAAAAATATAAGTGATCATAAAGCACTGCTGCTTGTGGCTCCCTTAGTATCTATGTGATCATTCAGTAACATCTGTTCTGCTATTTAATGATGTTCCCCCCGGCAAACTACACAAAATATTCTTATTGGAAACATGACTAAACATGACATGTGATAGAATAAATGAACCTGCACTGTGCTGCAGTTTTGAAAAAAAAATAGTAATTATTAACAGCCTTATAAAATTTCAATTAAATCAACATTATAAATACCATTATTTTATTCAGAATTAGGGCAGGCATCTTTGTATATTGATCAAGAGCAGAAGACTTCTCAAATAGGTTACAACTTGCCCTTAGCTGCACTGTACTGATATCACTGAACTGACCTTTGGGATAGTTTGTAGCCCTGTTTAATGAGATTTGGTACTTCTTAGAAGTCTTAAGAGCTGAGTTTGAGCAGACTAACCTGCATATGTCTTGTAAAATACATTCAGTGCTATGTACATGTGAATACAGCTCACCACAGTCCTGCTGTCTTGTTGCTTTTAAATCTCTTGTTATAACATGTTCCATTGCATATCAGGAAAGTATATACAAGCACAGCTGGCAAATGTTTTTAAAATAAATACAGTGTAGAGGAGAAAAGGTAATAAGAGAAGGTAATACCCATTTACAGGGTTTACAAGAGCACCTCCAGCCAGCCTGAGCTTAGCGAGCATAAAAGCTGTCCTTCCAGGGCAGAGCACAGGATGAAGTAAGCTGATGTCAGACTTTTTCAGTACAGATGGTTTGTCTTCTGTCCCTCAGGTGGAGGGACTGTATGCTTTACAGGACGCAATATACAATAGAGGCTATTGTATAGAAGCATCTAGAGATGGCAAGACATTGAACTAAAGATGGACAGGAATGGAGTGATATCAAGAGTTAATAGACTTGCCGTTTTCCAGGGATGGGGGCCTTTCTCTGACAAATAACAGCGATGGCTCCATCTGCACCCATATCCAGAGTGATGTCCCATAGTAAAGAGTTACTGGGTGTAGCTGTTCGAAAGGTCACACCTTTCTTTACTGATGCCCTGTGGAAAAGTAAAAAATAAAAAGGTCAAGAATGTAAAATATATATATATATATAATTTTTTTTACTTCTGTGGTGCTTATCCACCCCCGAACCACTATCCCTTTCATCGGATTGAGGGAACAAAGAAAGAAGCTTTTTTTTTCCATCATCATGTGCTCTCCTGATTTAAAATGTACTGATGGATTATTAGTTTTTCTAGCATCTAATTTGTAAATGGTGTACATTACGGAGGCGAACAGATCTTCCCAGTTGGTTTTTCTTTGTGTAAGCAGCTTGCACGTATAGGTCAAATGTTAATGAGATACACTTTGGTAAGAATTGAGTGGGTCAGGCAAGGCACGCAAGTTAAAATGCAGAAAGAAAAAAAAAGCAAGCCACATCTGCAACACTGAAATTCTAAATGTATTTGTTCTTAATTTGTTTTCATAAAGCTCTCATGTGACATGCCATAACAGCACAAGCAAGTTTTCGCAAATAGTTCTGAAAGAAATGCATGTGTAATGCGTTGGTTTTTCATCTGCAAGCAAAGCTGTGTGCTTTATCTCTCAATCTTAAGATAAACACAAGTTGAGCGCATTATGAGTCTCTGTGGAAACATAATCTATGGTAAGAGCTGCAGCAATCTGAGCACTTTTCCTGCTTTTGGCTTTGGTTTGAGCTTTTAAAAGAAAATATCGGACGCTGCTTGCATTACATGCATTGTTTAATATTGACATAGTGGTGTGCATACTTTGCACAGGTTTTGTTTGCATCTTACCTGCAGATACATTTGTCTGCAGGTAAGATGCAAACAAAACATGTGCAAAATGTGTACATGTAATTTCAGTGGAAGGTCTTAAATGGCCACTGATTTGTACTTAGATGTTGCTTCGGAGCCACATGGTCTGTTTTGACCTATGTTAACAGCAGGGGTGCTACATGGATTTGATTTGATTTGCGTATTATTTGATTTTAATTATCTTAAATCTCATTTTTGATCAAATCTACATGGTTTGAATCAAAAGAAATGAAGGGTTCAGAAGTAAAAGTTTACAAGGTTTAAACTTGTGTTATCATGGCCCTGGAGATTTCCTGTTTCCATTCCACCTGCTCACTGTAGAAGCTGATAACTTTGATTAATATGCCACACAACTAAAAGGTAAGACCATCCAATGCAGTTGTTTTCATTTACTGGCTTTTAAACAAAAATCTTTTGTACACCCCTGAACACCACATGTACAGGGACACTAATGGAAAAACTAGACTTTAACCTCTTCTTACAATTTTGCAATTTTGTAGTTTGTGACTTCAAACTTAGAAATGAAAAACTCACTTGTTAAATCACCTTTAACTCTAAGCAGAAAATAAAGCAGGAGGATGGCATTACTATAGCTGAGGTGCTGTGTGTTCTGTCTTTCAGTTTAGTAATTGAAACTAGCTTCTCCATGCATTATAGTGACTGACAGAAAAGAACAGAAAGGGGTAATTGTTATCAGTTGAAGGGTTCCCGGGAGGCAGAGGAGGCAACAAGAGAAGGGGAAAAACACAGTCTGGTTTAAATGAGCAGAGAGGAATACATGTGGTTTAGATATAAGGGGCTGCAGACTTCTGATTTGGATTATATTGAGCGAATAATGAGATGGAAGGCGGCTGTACCCTATTACCCACGTTAATGGTAATACAGTGTTCGCACAGTGTCCATTTACAACCAGCACTCTAATCAAATGTGATCTGTGGGTAGTTTTTAATAAATAAATAAATAAAACAATGACAATGCCTGAGTTTTGTGCAATCCTGCTCCCTGTCTTCATGCCATCTGCTGCCATCTTAGCTAGCCATCTGCTTGTGGTGCTTTATACTTAACTGAGAGACATCCTGAGGAAAAAATACATTCACATGCAATCCAACTTAACACATGAAATATTCATATAAAAAGAAAAATGCAATGTGATTTTTTCCCCCCTCCAGTGTCACTGTGCCTACTTCAGCTTTAGTTCACTCAACATTACATTTCCTTTTTTTGGGGTTAATTGCAATACCGCTGACTATAGAGAATCATAATTCCTATGTGATTGTGCAGTTTGCTCTCAGTGGGGAAAACCTTTAATCCAGTGTAATCAGTGAGGTAAGAAGGAAGGCATGTTCACTGAATTAATGAGAAAAATTAGGAGGACTGTTAATCTAGTAATGGCCTCAAAATAACGTCCCCTGCCATGATGAAACAGCTCAGTTTATTGAGCTGAGTGGAGCAGGGTTTCACTAATAAAAAGTGGCAGTAACAACAAAACTTATCTAATGTCCCTTTTTTTCTTTCGGCTTCCACTTTGTAAAAAAAAATAAAATAAAATAAATCTGCTACGACTCAGAGAGGCCTTTTTCTTCTGAGTGGTTAGGAAGAGAAACCAGTCTCCATGGCTTTAGTTAGCAGGCCCTGAGGAGGCATTGGGCAGGGGGAGGCACTGGGGCAGAGAAGATGGATAGCTGTGGAGACTGAAGCTGACAGTGCATGTGAAAAGCAGCTCTCAGGTGCTGCACCTGCCATCCATCTCACTTCTGATCAGGCAAGGCATGAGTGGCACTATTGTTTCACCTTTTACATTCTCTTCATTCAGTCACATGCACAAATGTAAAAACACTAATATGAGTCAGTGCACCAAAAAGAACTGGTATACGTAAATAATGAAAATTATCCTCAAAGCAGACCTTGGTCCTTGGTGTTTCCTCGATTTATTTGCAATATGAGGTATTTTCCAGATTTACACGGACTCATCAGAGAGACAAAGTCAATTTAGACTGTAAAAGGAGAACCTTGAAGAATTCATACATAAACCAAGGACTGTGTGCAATCCAAGGCCTAGTAGACAGATTTTCTCTTTCATGTGACCAAGACACCCAGGTCTCAGTGCATTCCATCACCAGTGCTGCTATGGACATTTCACATTATTTTCCTGTGATAATGTGCACTCCAATCTTTACCTTTGTAAACGCGACACTGCAGGGCCACAACACCACAAGTGAACCCCTGTGCAATCGGAAACAGATGCAACCATTAATTATGCAAGCAAATGTCTACCATTTAACCAGTCTGGTGGCCAGCCATCAGAAACGTGCTTATCATACTTATGGAGCAGTTTGGGGAGTTGGGGAGCCCTTCATGCCAACACTCCTGCCAGATGGTGGGCACCACAGAAATCAAAATGGATGTAAAGCCCAATTTGTTATACAGATGAATGATTATACTCCATGGTTGAAAAGCTCTCAGAAACAGTGTCATATAGATACAGAGGCTACATTAGAACAAGAAAAACATCTGTGCCTGATCACTGACCTTTTAGTAGATGTAATGGAAGCAAAAAGAAAAATGTAAGCTCATTCATCATTCCACTCAACTTCCTGTATACAGGAATGATCTAATTGCCCTTCCTGCACACAGTGCGATGACAGCAGTACAAAACTTTATCAATGACCTTAATCAAAGCTTCACATCGAATAACGAGTTCATTTTGCTGGAGCAGACAAGTGTGGCTTGACTTTTTCTCAATCACCCTCAAATTTGTATATCCCTTGACTCCAGCTGTAGACATCAATAACAGGTTTATCATGCTGATGAGAGAATATTAAGCAAAGCTTAACGGGACATTCAGACAGTGATAAAGCGCACGACCAGCTGTTGAAGTCTGGGTGCACAGAGCTTGTTAATGTGCAAATATCTGGGTGAGGGCAGGGATGTGTTACTGACTATGTAACTGAGAGAAACAATGCGTGCAAACAGATTTATACTGCAGATATAACATGTTTCATTACTGGGAAAGTTCTGATCAATATTGCTAATTTATAGTATAATTTGAGTATAGTAGCATCTACAAGGATAAAGACAGAAAATGAACTTTGAGGGTTGATATGAGAACGAAAAGAAAGGATGGAAGAAGAAAAGAAAGACGAAGCAAGATGGCATGGTGACTGTCTGATTTGAATTCATATTGTTGTGGGTGACAAGGTAAATTACTTAAAGCAGCATGATTAAAAGTGACAGGATAAAGAGGGGAAATTAGGTTTCCGTTTAATGCTTCATTGTTCCAGCAAGAATAAACTGACAGAAGGATAAGGAAACCAGGGAATTAATAGAAATACTTGGTCTCTCTTTTTAAAATACATAAATTTACAGCTACTGATCTACAACGGCGGATCATAGTGATTCTCTCAACACGCCAGCAAACTACAGCTACTGAAATATAGGACAATGCTCCTTCAGTTCCATTTGTCTTTGTTTCATTTTGGTGCGCCAGTACTCGAGAGAAATGTTGAAGACTGACGAGGAGGGCAAATCCATCCATACGCAGCTGTCTCGATCAATATTTACCTTTTCTAGCATTCACGATTGAACTCAAAAGAAGAATTAATAAACCATGACTGTCACCTTCACCGGAGCATGTATGAGAAAGTCAAAGTGGAAGTAGCGCAGAAAGGATTTCTTCTCAGGAAGTATTTCTTCCCAGGAAGTATTGATTGTGTATTGCAGTGTTTTCAATATATGAGGACAGACAGTAACTGTTGCTCAGGAACCAATTCTCTTTTGAACAGCAGGCTTTAAGGACTTTCTTGTCTGGCTAGGTTTTAAATCAGGACACCTTCCTGGACATCACTCAAAGACACTGACAGATTTATGACTTGTTCAAACAAACCAAATTAATAACTGAGACTCGTTTGGGAAAATGCATCTCATGCGTCCTGACAGATCATTATTCTCCTGCTTGGAGCAAAGCAGATAGTGTCTTGAATAATAACAAATGGAAAAAAAAATCTGTCTGTAATCAGGTTAACGTAAATCTCGGCTTGTCTGTGCTGACAGTTAACCTCGACAAATCTACCTTTACTGCAGTGTGGTACTGTTTGATCTTTGCCTGGGATGACATTAACAAAAAGATGCAGATGACCATGGAGACATCAATGAAACATTGAAAGCAAGGGAGAATCATTAAATTACTTCCAGTTTTTAGGTGCCAGTTGCCTATGTTACATCATTTGCTATAGAAAGTGGAGCAACACACTGACAAAAAACTACGAGAATAGGCCAGTTATGGTTGTCTTTCTTTTCTTCTTTTGTATCAAATCAATTATTGCCATCTAGAAAATAATATGTCAGGTTGTGGAGGCAGTAGTTCCTGGTAGACATAACACTTCACATCTCTAGAAAAAACTCAATTCCCATCCATTACGAAGGTCACAGAGGAGCAACTATATCTTGAAAATTCTACTATAAATGCTGTGATTTTTTTTTTAAAAATACAAAAATCTTGCATCACAGAATGAGAATAGAGACTTAAATTATCTTGATCCATGTTACCAATTTCCAGTGATCGTCATGTATTCAGCAGCAGTGCACTGATATGGCACAGATGCTGAGCACATCCTCCATAAATAATGATTCACACGTGAATTTATTTGATCCATGTCAACCTGGATGAGTATAGCTCTTGAAACAGCCCTTAATGACATCAAGCTGCGCTCAAGTAAATAATCTCCCCATTTCTCAGAAAGATCACTATGATATTTTCAGAGAAATGCCATAATCCATATGACTATATCTCACTGGCCTCAATATGGCTTTTTTTATGTTCATGGAGTTTTGCCAGGATTAGGGGAAAATAACTAATATAGTCCATGAAGCAGTTCACTGTTTTGATTTCTATATGACCAGTCGCTTTTCAATCAAATTAGCCAGTGACAGCACCATGTATCCCACTTTACATCTTTGCTGTTCTCTACAAACAGTAAAGCAATGACAAACACAACTGTACCTGAGAGTGAAGTTAGTCAGCTGAGCAGAGCTCGTCATGAGTATGTAGAAAGTGGCGATGTCAGTCTTTTTCAGAGGTTTCGAGGATGTGCGTATGACTATGGCATTGCCAAGCTTGAGTCTTGAAAGCGTTGCCATTCCCTTGGGAACCTGCAGAAGACGCACACTTCCGATCCTCTGCATGGGAGTGACTGGAATATACTCGGTTTGCTGTGGTGAGCCACTCCAACGATTTCCATCCAAAGAATTACACTTTCCATTGACTCTGGGTTGAGCCTGGTAATACAGTTCCACAGGGTTCCCGGTAGATGGATCCTGCCTCTCCCTGCTGGTGCCCTCTGATCCTGGAGCAAACCAGTCAAGCGCTGGGACCAACTCAGCCATGCAGGTTCCCCTTTCCCATCCAAAGGCACAGGAACCCCTCACTTCCTGGGTTTGCCAGAAAGCATACACTGTCACACATGGTAGTTCATCCACAGCTCCCTCTTCCCTGTTCCAATCCCTCCCCGCAACATAGAAGAGGACCCGCACTTTAGGCTTGGAGGAGAAAACCCGAGGCGTCAGTATGAAGGCCTGGATTTTCCAGTTGAATGTGAAGACCTCTGGGTTATTAAAAAGCTGCACAGACTGGACCAGATCCAAAGTCACGGTCCTCTCTGTGGACATAGAGCCATAGCTGGCATTGACAACTGGCTGTCTGCTGGCTCTTAAAATAACAAAGGGCTGCGTGTTAATCTGCATGCTGGAGTTCCTCATAAAGTCCTGCCCAGCCTCCTTGAGGAACAGGTAGTCGGTATCCCACACCTCGTAGTTGACTGGCAAGAAGACAGGGAAAGGCACTGGGCTCTTACTGTCAGTTACTTCTTTACTGCTCAAATCTGTAAGAAAAAGATAAAACATAGCTATTTGTACTACATTTGAGAAAAAACAGCAAATATTTCAGCGTGGATGTCTACCGAGGCCAACTGATCAGCTGAGTAGGGAATAAAAGAATTAAATCGGCTTCTGAGCTTAACCTGAAGCTTCAAGGTTGCCCTTTAACATAGTATGAGAAGCAATCGTAAAACTTTGACGTATCTTACTCTAAATATCAGTAACGTATTGGGACTTCCTCATGTGTGCGCAGTAAAGAAACCATGATGCTGACGCAAAACTGCCATTCTTTGTTTATGGCAGAGTAACCTGAGTGTCCATATACTGGCCTGTCTGTGACTTAAATTTATTTCATTTTTATGAAATAAAATAAAATTTAAGGATGAGAAAAATTTAAAGACCACGATTTTCCAAAACCTTTTTTAAAGTATAATGGAAATGACAATATAATGCCTGTTTACTGGTTTTCTTGTGATGATTTATTGGAATAAATCTGCATTGTGTTTTCTTTTGATGAGATAAATTTAACTTTTATCCGACGACAACTTTGTTGTCAGAATATCACAGGATTATTACAGAGACTAGAAAAAAACTTGTTGATCACAAGAAGCCTCTTCATCACATCTGACTTTAGGTTTTTGAGCTCATGGACATGCTTTGTAGGACCTAATGAATTGTGAGTCAAAGCATAAATAGGGTGTTGTGTCTGCTGCAGTGATTACAGCAGAAAATATTGTCAAACAGCATGCAAACGAGAACGACTGACTAATTCCTATTTGTCCGGTTCAGCCAGAAGCTGCTTAAAAAAATGCAGAGATAATTACATAAATTAACTGTCATTAACAACATTAAAAAAAACTGTTGACTTACTATTTTGATGTAATAGCATCAAAGAAAAATCATCAGTTATTTTGTCTTATACATTAGATTTGTACATGGAATTTAAGGATTACATAGTCTTAAAAGCTGACTTTAGATGATCTTTTCATAAAAAAAAAACATAACATCAACATAAAACATACATCAGAACAGATATTCTCTGAACAAGTTGAAGCACAGGTCATCTGGCCATTATATGCCCTCATTGGATGTCCATTTAATAGAATTATGAGCATGATAAACCTGACTTGAGTGTGAACTGTGTATCTCGAGGGCAATTTCCCTTGACAGATTAAAGACAAAACACACACAGATGTTTATTCTGAATTATTTCAATTTAATATTTTAATCTAATGGATGGCTGCACTAAATGAGTTATTGCATTTGGAAAAACTAATTTAACAGCAAATCAAATATTAACAAATGATCGTGCCACTATCAAATATCAAGGCAAATTTAAAAAAGAGGCCATTCGTAGCATTGTTTCTTTTGTTTGTTTCTTTTTTTTAAAGCAATGTGTGGAATGTTAGAAGATGCCACACAGAGTGTTGCTTGTTCCTGAATTGTTAATTGTTATTCATCCAGTTAGGAAAATTTGTCATATCCCCTCCTGGCTGCTGGCTTTTGGAGTCTCTCTCAATCATATTCTTTTCTGTCTTTCATCCTCAGTCATCTACCCCAGCAAAAAGCCTGTCATAGAGCAATGACTACACTGTACATGTCACAATCATTTCAACCCAGCAGCAAAGGAAGACAGTGGCATCTTTTTTTCCTTCTTCCCCTTGCAGACGAGAGTGTCCGTTGTGTTTACTCAGTGGGCGACGCACTGCATGAGGTTAAGGCTGGAGTCAGGATCCGGGCTACCCTGGCTTAGCCTACCAGTAGCCACAGCGACAGATGTGGCGTGTAATACCAGAGCTGGCAACAGCTCCTTTTAGAGTTAAAAGAAACTGGCTTACTGTGTCCAAGAGGGGGAAAACACCACCACTGTAGTCACAAAGTGCTGCAAGTCAATCCCTTCAAGGTTGTTTTTTATTTGTTTATTTATTTGTTTGTTCTTCTTTGGGGGGGCACAATGTATTAAGTTGTAGATTTATTAGGTACTGTTTGAAATGGCAGTTTAACAGAGCAAACCTTCCGCTTTGCCAGTAATTTAAACATTTATCAAGCAATCAATGAAAGCAAAACTTCCATTGTGATAAAAGTCGTGGCCCAAACTGATAAACATGAGAATAAATCCACTGCACCAACTGTTCCAGCTGTTCCAGCTGTTCCAGCCTCTCAAATCTCTCAATCTGAAAATCTTTGCTTCTTCTCCTCCTTGGCTGAGTCAGTAAGTATCAGTGCTGAAATGCAGATGTTCCAACTGCTTCTAAAAGCTACCTCTCCAAGACTGCTCTCTTTCAGCGAGAATACGTTGTGTCTTGTTTCATTACTGTACCACATTAAATTAGTTAAGTTCTTTTTACAAGGAAAAAAACAAAAGACTCACTTAATGGCGGTATTTGGTTGCTGACTGAATCTCTGTTCTTTCTTTCCAGTGTAAAGATAAAAATGCACCCTCAGATTAAATTTGAGTCACTCTTTTACCCCGTTTCAACCTAGCATTCCCTCTGATTCATAGCTGCAAATGAATGTATTCATTTTCTTCACAAAATGCTAAATATGACTATTTGAAATAGAGCTTTTTCGGGTTGACCTTTTTTTTTTCCTTGAACAAAGTAGAGAAATTGAAAAAATTAATTTTTTGACATTGACCAATGACTTCTCCTATAAAATGGCAGTGAAAGTCCTCATGATACTTAAACCTTCAAAGGTTTTGAACTTTTGCTGAGTTTCTCCGAGTGGTTTATAAAGTTTATTAATTTATTCGACAATAACAGTTTTAGTAATAACCTTGTTGTACTCTATGATTGCCATTTTGCTCTGCAGTTTTTCTTTAGGCCCTGTCTTAAATTCTCTGCATCGGTATAACAATTAATGACTTCTTACTGTGTTTTTGACTTCATCTTTTTATCATTTATTATAAATCTTTGTATTATTCTATTTAATGCAATGGCATCCACTGTGAATTCTAATGAGCACTAATGGTTTTTACCATATGTGCAACTCAGCTTCATGTTCCCAATAGCATCACAGAAGGCAATGGGTGTCTGAATTTTCATTGGTAATGGAGAGATTAAAGGATCCTTTTTTGCATCAAAGTTTTTCTTTCATTCTGATGTTATTGGTTTTAATTAAAAAAAAATAGCTTACATCTATAACAATGAGCTTACTTTTAATGCTTTCAAATTTTAAAAAAGTGTTGGTCCAGCAGTTACCCAGATGCTGCTAACACTAATATACCTGTGGCAGAGGTCATTTTTAATCTAGAGTAAGCTTTGTGTGCTTATAATCTTTTGACCAGCTGACCTTTCCACTGCATTTTTTGAAATAGAGAGTCAAAGGTTCTCATTAGATTCTGTCAGTTTACCTATGAGGAGATTCTTTATAACAAGAATTTGTATTGATGTTGTTTTTGGAATGCTTAGGAGTCCACTTGGGTGGATAAACAGCAGCATACAACAGAAAGCTGTTAGTGCACTCATAAATTTTGTAGGATCTTGCAGAAAGTTGGAGCATTCTTGGTTGTTTTCAAAGGGCGTATTACATACAAAGTGAGTACACGTTGGTTAAGATAAACAGGGAACATATGTGTTTAAAATGAGTGCTGAAATGTGATGTCTGAATGGCATCTAATTAAAGTGTTATGGACCCGGTAAAATGCGAAATCACCAACAGAAATTTATTCAAGTCTGTCTTTAACCTTGTGTTTGTAAAAAGAAATAAGTGCATTCAATTTAACCAAAAATAATGATAAATAAAGTTAAAAACTTTACACTGGCAAGTTTTATGTTTTCGGGTCAAGAATCACTTGGCTCTTTGTTATATTCTGAACCTATATCATCAGTATGTGTGTGGACAATGGTCCTGATGCTTAAAGGTGGAGTGCAACTCTTCTTTCAAGCCAAAACTCCTACTTAACTACAAAAAAAAGAAAAAAGAAGAAGAAAGGAAAAGAAAAAAGATCTTTAAATCTTTGTCTTCTAATCTTGCATGCTCAAAGTGTTTTATAACGGACAAAGTTGCAAAGTTGATTTGGTCTTGCTCATAAAGAATGCAAGCCTCTACTAGGGTACAGGAAGGACAAGATAAGAGAGGAGGGGGAGAGAAAAGACAGAGATTGAGGGAAGATTAAGTTTACAGTATGCTGAGATTGGTAGAGATTGCCATTCTCAATGAAACTCTTAACGCTGCTTTAAACATCAGTTTTATAACAATTTCTTATTTTTTTCTGGATAAAAGTCAACCCTGCATGCTTTCCCTAGAAATGACCATTGCAGAAGCAGGTCTATATTTTATAATTGATATCTATATCATGCGTTTTTCCTCCTCGTTTTTTTAAGTTTAGAATGTATATTTCCTGCTTCTTGTTTGCCCTGCTGTCCATGAAAATTGGGTTTCTGGTTTCAAACAGACTATCCATGTATATGAAAAAAACAGGAAAAGTAATATACATTAAGGCATTGCCCAAGTTTTATTGTAAACCTAACAAATCCTTTTACTCCTAACAGATTTAGTCCTAAATGTTTAATGCCCCCACTGCTGTGACACCCCTTTACGACGTAATTATGCTCCTTTGAGGCTCACTATGCTGTGTAACTATCATTAAGATGCAAATTTATGGCGCAAATGAGTACATTTATTTATTATTTACAATGTAAGAAAGGGTTTAGTGTTTGCAGACACATGGTCGATTTCGACTCAGAAACAAATGCACAATATGAAAATTCAACCTACCAACTCTTTTTTTCCCATTTGTTTTTCAAGACAATGCAGACAGCGTGAGTGCTTTAACAGGGGGCAGTCCAAAGAAGCTTTGGGGGACTTTTGTACCAATTCCTCACCTATTTTTGATGTTCGGAAAACAAAACAAGCAATAATTTACCTTCAGTTCGCTTACCCTGTGTTTGTACTGTTGTCATAGTTGCAAAGACGATCTGTAAGATCATCCAGCTTTGCCAGTGAAAGCTCATTTTGGCACGCGTCGCAGCTCGCTGTCCCAGGCAACTCCCCATCATTTGCGTGGTTGTTTCAGCAGAATATGGAGCAGATCGTTTCATTCATTCCTGCAGTTCGCGCTCTCAACATAATCACACCTGTGGGAGTAGATGTTGTCGTGTTGTCTGCGTTTCAGATAACACGGACCGCGCATCCAGATCTGATCATGGGCAGCTGCCTAGGCTGTGCGTAAAAGTTGTGCGTAACGATCCTGGAGCCGTTTCCCGTGAAGACTTTGTGTCCGGTCAGAGGTTTTCATATATAAAAAAAAAAAAAAAAAACATACGGCGGAGATCGATTGCATTTAGATCAATGTTGTTCAGATTGTGCCGGTTTCCCAGTCTGCCTCCGCGCCTGGGACTGCGGTGTTTAACGGCTGTTTGCAGATCACTGACTGTCTTGTACGCAATCCTCAGGGCACTAAACTCATCATCTGTCACTGTTCATCCTCACAGGAAGCCGCGGTGGTAGGATTAACCCTACATGGGGTTTGTGTGTAATAGCAGAATGTCAGAAGAAAGGGCCTTATTACGCAGACTGTTTGGTTAATTTCGTTTTTCAGTTGTTTGTAGAAACGGTCTATATAGCTGCAATATTTTTTTTAAATCAGTTTGCCGCCATTATGGAGGATTAATAAATGCAACAAAGGAAACACGTAGGAGAAAAAGAAAGAAAGTAAAAACTAGTTGGAGAAAGTAGCCCTCGAATTTAATTCTCATATCTGGTTTAAGTGTTCTCAACTGAAAAAAATGAGAATTTTTCTTGTCATTGGAACATTTTAGCAACTAGGAAAATGTAGCAGTTGTTACAAATATAAATCCAATATCCCCAAATCATGTGAAAATGTATCCTTTCAATGAGTTTTTCACCCTATGTAAACTCAGTGTTCTGTCACAAAATCTTTATTAATAATCAGAAAGTTTATTTATTTTTACCCAAATCCATACAAACAACATCATATACAAGACATTGCAGCTCTGTTAGAACCTGACCAGTAATAAGGTCTAAAAAAGACACTGCCTCTTTAATTCAAATGGTCACTAGATACATGAAAGCATCAGGTGGATTTTTAGTGCCCTCTGATGGTAAAGAAGAGTCTTCATTGGAAAAGTAAAGGTAAATCACTCACTATTTCTTGCAGATCAGTTGTCAAAAATGATAAGGTTTTCCACTTATTTACACACTCATTTTGTTAACTGAGAACCTGATCAGCAGTATAGTAGATGCATCCTTATATGTTCATGTGCATAAGAGGCATCAAGGTGGTGCTTCTAGGCTTGTGCAGTTATCTTGAGTTTCATCTTTTAGGATCAGCAAGAGGAAATGCAGCGGTCCTTCATTTTACTGACACAAAACACAAGCATTAATCATTACACCCCAGTGGTAGGGCTGGGTACACATGCTGACTAATTTCTCCAAAACAGTTAGTTGTTCACACTCTTGTATATAGCTTGTAGACTTGTTGTGGCAAATGTAATGGGGCCTTATTGGCTAATAAAGAGGATTAACTAATATATCAACACACAGTGTGTGACCAAAGCTCACACTATCAGAAGACAGGAGGAAGTTTCCATGAGCTACTGCTGTGAGCATATTTGAGCTCCTCCCCATCACTGCAGCACTGTGATAAGCAGCAGCAGCATCTGTGTACTGGGGTTGCTCCAATGTGCTGTAGCACTGCCCTGGGATAATTTAGATCCTTTCCTATTTACCTGCTCCTCACACACTTAGAAAAGCAACACTGTATGCTGTGTTAAAGGAGTGTGAGAAGGATTTCTCCTAAAACTAGCACAAAAGCAGAGGCTCTGTTGCATTTGAAATGTAGGACTGGATATTCTACGAACGTGAATAGTTCTCATACATGGTTTAAAATAAAGATATACATATACACATGTCTGCAAAACTATTCATACTCTTCCATTAAAGAACATTAAAGAACTTCAGCTGTGACTGAAATAAGCTGAAACTGAAAAAAGTAATAACAATTGTAAATTTTATGAAAATAATGACATTGTTTTTAATTGTGGTTCAATAGAAATATTTTTTGAAAATAAGCAAAAAACATGAGGAATTAATATACTTACGTCACTCATAAACTAATATTTTGTTGAGCAATCCTTTGAGGCAATCAATGCAATCACATGTAGCCCTTCATCAGACATCTGCACCTGTCAACAGGTATTTTGGCCCACTGCCCATCAGCAAAGTGCTCTCATTGGTCCAGGACCATTTTGTTTGTTTTTTATTATTTTTTCAACTCAAATTAAAAAACAATGTTGTGTTTCAAAAAATTACAATTAAGCAAATTTATCTTTATTATTACCTTTTTCAGTCTCCAGTTATTTGAATTAATATTAAGAATTTTGCCTTTTCTTTAATGGAAGGGTATGAATAATTCTGTAGACGTGTACATTTTTTGCATGCAATGTAAATAATTTCACTTGAAAATTTGGCAGCTGAGTAGATGATAATAATAGTAGTAAAAGTCATTTCCCAGCAAAAAAAAATTTTTTAAAGACAAAAAACAGAAACAAGTTTTTTTTTTGTTTTTTTGTTTAAAAAAAAAAAAAGAAAACAGCTGTTTGTGTTGCCAATCACTTGTCAGAAGTGTCCAACATTCACCCATCATTTCACATGAAAAACAAATGTGGGGACCTTTCCTGATGCACTGTCTGCAGGGAGCATCCATTGTAGCTGCAAGATGCAGAGAAACCATATGGTGAAATACATCAAGAATATTTTAGGAACACTTTAAGGACAGAGAAACAAGACAAGCCTCCGGATATGCAAGTCAGGAAGCTGACATAGATGGATGCCATGGCAGAATCGGCCAGTGTGGGGTGAGTGGCCATAAACTGGTGATAGATGGAAGTGCCAGGAGGAAGGGAATGTGTTTTCAGTGTACATCATCCTTCTGTTTGACAGACAGAGGTAACTTCTGCTGATGTGCATTAAGCCTTATGTGCCACTATAACTGCACTAATGGTTCTATTCTCTTCATTATATCCAAACACGGAAAAAGAAGGTACTGGAATTTGAATACCTTTTGGACCCATAAAGTTTGAATATAGAAAATCTTAGGTAGAATATTCATGTATCTATGCCTTTCACCACTGCTCCTATATGAGTTGTTAGTTTCCCTTCATAAGTTTTTAGGGAAAATATGCTTGTTAAAAAGAAGTCAAACCCTCCTTCAATGCAAAGGTTTTATGTATAAGAGCAATAAAAAAATTATCATGTGGTCCTTCATGTTAATACAATGCCAAGGAAGAAAGACATCAGCAATGATATGGAAAAGCAAATGATGTTGCTCATCAAGATACATCTTTATCCCCAAATTGTAGTGGACAAACCAGTAAGTTCACCCAAAAGTCAGACTGGACAAGGGGGGCAAAAAACCCAAGAGCTCTACGTAGACGTCTGGAACAATGTCCTTTGAACAAAACAACTGTCAAGCACAATGTTGGCAGGCTGATGATTTGACCCTGTTTTATGGTAACAGGACTTGGAGTCACTGGGTCAGCCACAAACTGTTCCGTATCTCCAATAGCGTCATCAGCCATCTGTCCAACAGCTAAAGCTTGCCGTAAGTTGGGCCAAGCAACAGAACAATTATTCCAAGTCCAGCTGTGCTTGGATAGTATATTAATTCAACCACAACTGTGCAAAGACTTCAGATAGTACATTAATAATAGTGGGGGAAATTTTTTAGCCAAATCAGAGGTTTTGAGTGTTTATTCAGGGTTTTGGCACAATCATTACTTCTAGTGCTATTCTGGCTTTTATATTCTCTTTACAAACAGTCTGAACAGACACATGTTATTACCAATGTAACACAATTGGCAAGATAATGCTGTATGAATGCTGTGTTATGATCAAGAATGTGTTACAATGGATGTAATTAGAATAAATTAGAAAGCTTTATTTTCATTGCACACAAACAGAACAAAATTAAGGGACAAAAAACAAAGAACTTTGATTTTAAAAGAGCTGGCATGATGACGCTGACATAGTGTGATCACTTACTGGTGTCACACAATGCAAGAATTGCCTAACATTAGCTTCCTGATGTTAGTTTCTTGAGTACTGATAACATCATAAAGCATCATACTCAAACTACATATTGCTATACCAGTATAATTAGTCTTTCTCATGCTGGAATACTATCTTTCTTGCATAAACCCTTTGCCATGTTTTATACATCTGGTAATAATAGTTTGTACCTTTACATTACAAGGGAGAGTTGCATTTTTACAGAGTACATGATGTGCAAATACATACACACATTTTTTAAAACTTGGAAACTGGTGCCATTTTTATTAATGAATCCTTGCCAGAGGTGGTAAAAGTTTCCATAAAGTTTCCTCTGGATGCTTTCCAGTTAGCATCCCCCTAAACAGGACGCAAGAGCCTGTCTGCTTTTCCCTCTGTCTTCACTTCAACCAACAGCTTGTTAGCTAAGCCAAGCTGCCTAGCTCCTGAATGTAGCTTCACGTTTTTTAGACTGACATGACCTTGGCATCAGTCTTTGCTTAAAACTCTTGCCAAGAGATTAATTGTTTCTCCAAATGTCAACCTACTTATACAATGTCCATCAAACAAATAGATTATACTTAAGAGGCTCTGTAGAGCATTTACAGTTCAAGCCATTCTATTCTTTTCTTTTTTCTTTCTTCAGACCGAAAATCTAAGCAAAAAGAAAATAACACAGTTGGGTTTTCCACTGTATGGGAAGCCAAAAGTTATTTATCAGTCATTACCGATCTAAAATGACCTACAAATGGCTTATAAGTCACCAATAAAGTTATGAAACACTTCTTAGAAAAAAATGTATCTGTAGTGTTTCTTTACATTTAAGAAACTTTGCATTCCTTACAAATAAATTTCCTCCCTAGAAAAGTCTACACTGAGGGTTAAATATCAAATGCCTAACCATGTTTGCCAAGTGAGACTAGGCCTGATCTAAAACATTAATCAAGAAATTATCTTGGCCATGACTGGCTTGTAAGTTGGCGTTAATGCAAATTTCACCGAGCTGATATGTTTAGTCAAACTGAGTTATTCTAAAATTAACAAATGTTGACATTTCTTACTTTTCTAAACCAGATAAATTAACACCTTTTCAGACACATTCAATTCTCCTGTAGGTGTTTAATGAACTCATGAGAAAACTGCCATGTTGTCTATTTCTCACATTCATTACAGTAATTTTGTAGAAGCATATTGAGCATTCTTTTCCTCCTTTGTATGGAACTGTCCAGAATAAAAAGATTGTAATGCAAAAAAATGTCCTCCCAACATAACAAATGCTTGAGGAGAACAAAGAGTCAGTGGGAAAAATAGAATATATATATATATAGTTTTTTAATCAGACCTTAGACTTTTTGCAGGCAGATGAGGCTGAACACAGAAACCCAATGCACTCCGAAATGATATAGTGTAGGAAACGTAAACCTGTACCCACTCATGCCTAACATCAAGCATGTCTTAAAGCCCATCATACATGTAATTACCGTAAGGGATACTCCCACACAGGGTAGGCCATGTCAATACACTTCCATCCAATAAACCAATAACAGTTTACCTTTTTCAACCCTCAATAAATGCAAAGCTCTGTGTAGTACTGCATCATACTTTCTCCATTAAATTTCATAACAAATAAAACAGGCACAAGCAAAACTTTAATTTGCTGGAGGCTTCTTCCTATTAAATGAGAGGGAAAATGGCTTCTGTCGTTAATAGGGGGGATGTAATTGGAGGATTTTTTTTTCACATGACATGCCTGCACAGCCTCTGCTGCACTCCCACACAAGCTGCTGTTCACATATTAATAGCAAGCCTGTAAAACTTAAACGGTTCAAAGTAGAGACCTGAGCAAATGCAAGCTCAGATAGTTCAAACACACCCAAGAGCCCGATTCCCCTTCATTCCTCTGGGTCCTAGAAGCATAAGCATTAGCTCTGCACCAATGTCAACACGAATCTATGAATCTATCTATGTCATTCTTATTTCTTCTTTGTCTGTGTTAAACATTGGAGAATTTGTTGACAGTGATGCCTACATAAATATTAAGGTTGCGCAAATGGTGTTGAATAGAAATTGTGATGATTAATTTTTCTAATTTATGATAGGTGTTTGTTTTACTGTAGATGACTGTTTTTTTTTCTGATGCAGCGCAGCGCTGACTGCAGCATCCTAATCTTACCCAAACTGAGCCAAAAGAAACAGCTCTCCATGTTTGGGTTGAATGCCCCCAAGCAGCCAAAAACAAGTTTGTTTAGCCTAATCTCCACTGTGTAATGTTTGACTTCTTCCTCTGCAGTCATACTTGTGTAATCTCTTTTTTTTTGCCACTTTCAGTCCAGAAAGTAGCAAGGGGTTGAAGCTGAAGAGTGAGTGATGGGAGCTGTCATTTCTGTTCCCATCGATGGGCGCTGCCAGTATTCTGCTAATCTCCTGAGTAATTCCACCACCACAACAGAAGTCTACCACACCAAGGCTAGCAGGACAAGGCTTTGCAGTGTTAACCAGTGCTTACTGTGATACACACATACAAGCATACACATACAGGGTGACAACAGCCACTTTACATGAAAATTGCTTCTTACACTTGATTGACCGTTGAACTGATGTTTACATGTATTGACAAATAAAAAAAAATGTATGAGGCAACTATGCATTTTTTTGCATTTTGAGTGAAGTTGAGTCACAGCAAAAAATTGACTTGAGTGTACATCCCTGGTGATGTGTGATTAGAGTCTTTGGCATATGCCGTGACATTGCTTTTTGGCCATTTTATACTAAACAAGGAGCAGAAATCATATTCGGTGGTGAAACCATTTATAATTTAAGCACATATCCTCTTTCTCAGAGAAATCACATATGTCTATACTTGTTTTCATGTAGTATGGAGCAATGAAAAAGCAGAGGATGGTGAGGATCGCTCAGCTGAGGCAAAATTGGAATGTCACCTCCCCATGTGGTCTCACAGCTGCTTAAATAAAGCACAAACCAGATGGAATCTAAGAGGCTGAAACCAGATGTTTGGCTGCTCTGTCAAAGTGGCTTTAATTGTCACTCAATTGTATGTGTGTGTGTGTGTGTGTGTGTGTGTGTGTGTGTGTGTTTGTGTGTGTGTGTGTGTGTGTGTGTGTGTGTGTGTGT
>JBBBVU010000012.1:22521042-22539251 GCA_037177055.1 Atherinosoma microstoma
GTGTGTGTGTGTGTGTGTGTGTGTGTGTGTGTGTGTGTGTGTGTGTGTGTGTGTGTGTGTGTGTGTGTGGGGAGGGGCAGCTAGATGTCTTTGTGACGTACACAAAGGCTGGGCGATACTGTGAATTTTGGTAACGATCTGATACCAAGTAAATCCAGGGCAAGTATCGCAGACCAATATCAATATCAATACTTTTTTGCTTGAAATTTCACAATCACAAAATTTTGCCTTTATTTCCCTTAATCATTGATAATAATTATGATCATAATTAAATATTTTTTAATTAAACTGAACAGCAGGACAGACAAATTTAAATCTTAACATTTTTGTTTGTAAACAATATAAAAGAACATCAACAACGTAACAAAGTTTAAAAATAACACTGTTGTTCCCTTTTATCTCACACGATTGTTTGAGAAAAATTAATTTGACAATACAAATTAGCTAAAAAAAAAAACCCAACCTACTATTCATTTGGCTCTCATTCATATTCTTTGCTTTTTGCCCCCAATGTTATTGATACTATCGATATTTGGATCAATCTGCCCAGTCCTATTACAGAAAATCAGGGCTTCACAACCTGCTCTAAAGTTTATCCATCCATTTTATAATACCACTTATTCATGGGTAGCTGGAGCCTACCCCAGCAATTAGCATCCGATAGGCAAGATATACCCTGGACAGGTCGCTAGGTCTCTAGTACAATGATGTTCATTTGTGTTTTCATTTACAAATAACTCTTAAATTGATTATCATACAATATATCAAATGAATTATAAGTCACTTTCAATTTTCCCAGTGCTTTTTCTGATCTGTAGCAAGGAATAACCTCACTAAGTAGGGGAGAAGTATAAAAGCTCACCCTGAAAGACTGAAAGAATACAAGATCTAAGTGTGTACCCCAAGTTAGTAGTCCCAGTACCTACAACAGTAAGTATGTGGATATCTCTCTCCGGCTCCTGTTTGGAGAAACAGCGTATAATTATGAGGGCCTGGCTGACGTGTAAACACTTTAGACCAGTGGTTCTCAAACTTTATGAGCCATGACCCTCAAGATAACATACGTTGGTGTTCGTGATGACAGTAATTAATTGTATGATATATCAGATGGCTCATCAGCCATCAGAATCTTAATGAAAAAGGGGGATAAAGTGGTTTTTAGTGGATTCCGTTCACCGCTGTGACGGGGCATACTTGACCAAAACCATTCTCTCTCACCAAAATAATGCCCAAAATTCAGATTTTTAATATGGCATCTGCACTAACTTTGTTGTTTATGCATTAATGTGTTAAAAGATTATGGTGCTAATTTTAGATTTATCTCTGCATTAATGGTTTCATTTTGACAGCCCTGATACAAATCCCAAATTCATTTGATAAATGATGATATAGTTATTATATATTTTTTATGATTGATAGAAATATAATAAAAAAAGTATATATTTTTTATAATTATCTGGCAACCCCCTGAAATGATCTCGCGACCCCTATGGGGTTCCCAACCCCCAGTTTGAGAACCACTGCTCTAGACCAAAGTTAAGCTAGCACAACCCTCTCTGACTTTATACTGAGGAAATAGGTGGGGAGCCCCTATTTTAGGGCAGCTTTGTATACAGAACACAAAAAAAGCTGTGAATGGCTCGAGTAAAACGCCTGGGAATTTATTTAAGGATCCCAATTGTAAAAAAAATAAATAAAACAAAAATCTACCCTTGCTTAACCAGGTAGTAAATGTTTCTTTACTAAACTAGTGGCTGTTCATAAAGATGGAAAATAAACAAATATACAATCAAAACAAATGAGTAGATGGGGTTTTGTAAGAACACAAGATATCCTCAAACAATATTTCTCTCAGTATCAAACCATGTGTTCCATTAACACCAAATTAACTGAGGACAACACACTTTGGCCTGCTGGCTAATTTGCCGTCAAAAGGACACTCTGAAATGTCCAACAAAATTTCACCAATTGTCAATAAACAATAAGAAATAAAACTTTACTCAGTCCATTCAAAAGGGAGGCTGAACGGTCAGTTGAACACTTTAAATGTCCATTACTAAATCTAAGTTGGCTGGAGTAACTTGTTTTGCATACACAGTCCTCCTGGGGATGCAGCATTAAATCCAAGGGAAAGTCTTGTAACCGTCTTTGCTTGAAATCGGTTGCAGAGTTGACCTTAAGCAGTAGTGTTTGTTTTACAGTGTTACAGTTCTACTGCAGTCCTCCAGTTTAACAGCTCAAATGGAAAAGGAACAAAAGTACCTCAGTCCCAGATTCGTTACACTGAACAGATACCAGGGAGCAGAAGGCAGGGGCTGATCAGTGAGATGACAGCTGAATGGCAGGGCATCACTCACCTGGCTTTTATCTTCAAACCCCTCTGAACCACAGCTGAAAGCTCCCTGAAGTAAGCTGTCCCCATTCCGTGGCTCTGTTGTTCACACATGGTAAACTGTCTCTCTCGACAGGGGTACGGTGGATGAACGCAGCGTGGGAATTTTCTAATACTCTGTTTCTGTTTCCCTCTAAGTTGACATACAATTAGTCTTAAGTTTAAACTCACGGCACAGCACACTGCTGGGTAACAAATGTGGCAGCTACATTGCCTCACTCACTCCAGCAAGAGGAAGAACTCTATCTGGAACAGGCCCATGCAGAGACCCCTAAATGGGCAGGTGCTCAAAGTCAAAAAAGGGGCACATCAAACCTGATTCTAAAAGACTGCGTGTGGAGCAAGAATCTGGTGATGCCACAGCTGTTACAGTTGCAATGAAAATGTACGTAACACAATGTACTATTATATACTGCAATACAGACAGATTCTATTTTAACATGGACATCACGATTGCATACCAGATCAAATTGGAGAAGAGGAAAGAATGCCGATGGTCATGGCAGGGATGCGTGGAAAAAAAAAACTGAGTAAAAAAAAAAATCTATACAGTGGACTTCAATAAAGCCCCTATACTAATAAATAAAGCAGCCTGGATATTCTTGTTTGATATAGTCACAGTGCAGACTTCATTGGTGAATATACTCCTGGCCAATCCAGAACACCACTATAGCAGCAAACTCTACAGAAGAAACTACACACAACAAGAAACTACAGACATTAAATAAATAAAAATGGGGGAAAGAAATCACCTTAGTGTTACATGTCCCCGTGGCAAGGTGCAAAGCCTGCTAACTCTTATAGGAAGTGGCTTACTGTGGCTGATTCTACTATATTAGGATTCACCCTCTTGTTCTTTGTGTGTGTTGCTGGAACCTATTAAACTTCTTTTAGCTATTTGCCTCACATAGCTCTTTCTTTTTTTGCTCAATGAGTCTCTCTTTGACATTTTTTCATTAAAGAATAAAATATGATGACTAATCGTATGAAAAAGAATGAAATGTAATAAACACAAGTGTCTGACACATTACTTTTAAAACAAGTAATAAATTATAGTTAATAATTACTTTTCACCAAAAGATAACTGAGTTAGTAGGAGTTACAGCATTATAAAAATAGCTAATTACTCGAGGAAGTCACCATTCCGTTTTGTTTGTTTGTTTTTTTTTTTTTTTTTTGTTTTTTTAATTTTCAAATATGTTCCCTTTAAAGCTGTGGTCAGCAACTCCAGTCCTCAAGTCAGGTGTGTTGCAGCAGGGAAGCACTAAAACCTGCAGGATGGTAGATTTTGATTTAAAGGAACGTCAAATTCATCTGCGTGTTTATTTATTCATGTTTATTAAAACTGAATATTAGATCTGAGTAATGAATGAAACGAAAACTTAAAGACCCAGTACTTAACTTGTTAACCTTAAAACTCATGCGTGACTTTGCAGCTGAGTTTGGCTTTGTGCATGCCTACACGCTAGCAAACAGATGTAAACAAACCAGCCATTTTTAATGCGTATGGTGGCGGATTCAGCAAAGAAATGTTAGCAGACATTATCGGAGGAAGGGAGGAAACAAAAGAAAATCAGAGACAGAGCAAGAGATAAAACAAGAGCCAAGATAAGACTGTTTTTTTACTGTCTGGAGAGAGCTCACAATACAGGTGGGATGCAAGATGGATGCCGAATTAGTCGTGGATAGGAAGCGCATCACTGAGAACATGGCAAAAGTTAAGTTGTGCATCTAAAATGGAATAAATTACTAACAGAAAAATCATATAATCTCACGCTGGTTGGATGTGGCTCTGTCTTCTTCCAGCCAACATGAAGAAACATGAAGAAACTCTTTGTTTCTGCTCATAATGAACATTTCTCATAATGTTCTTGTCTTTTATCTCTTTGAGGGGAAAGTGATGTCTGTGATTCAAGTTTATAACTCTTCCTTTGTTTTTTCTGACTCACCATTGCTGCATGCGTCTCTTGGTTGTTTGTATGTGTGACTGTGTGTGCGTAGGTTCGGCTGCACACACTGACTTTAAGGCTGCCATTCACTCTTCAGCAGTTAATCATCATCACTTAGGCTATGTGGTTATTTCTCTCTGTAAAACTCCTGATCAGATGAAGATAGCTTCAGTGTGCTGAATTATAGTAATGCCTTTACCATGATCAGTAACGGTAATGGGGTCGTAATGATGGAAAGAGTAATTAGATTACCTGTTACTGAAAAAAGTAACACTGTTTATCTCAACGCTGATAAACACACAAACACTATGTGGCACGGGTACTAACGATGTCATTTCAATCATGCACTGACGAGCACATGCTGGCTACATGACATGTCATGCCCAGTAATTAATAGCTGGGGCTCCCAAGTCAGAAAAATAAGAAAACACACATATCATAGTTCTTCTTCTTTTTCTTCTTCTTCTTCTTCTCCTTCTTCCTCCTGTCAGAATCTAGGTGAAGGGTCATGCTGTGACATATGATGGGATGGTTAGTGGCAGCTCATTTCTTATAAATTACTAATCACAATAATTGTTCTTGTGAAATGCCACAGGAGCAAAAGGAGCAGGTGCTCCAAGATTTCCTTCAGTCCCTTGTTTGTTAGAAATGTGTAGCATTTAAAATATAAAATAGATAATAGATGACTTAACTTGTTTTTATATGACAGCATCACTGGCTCCATGACAGCTTTAGTGGATCAAATCTCAACTATGATACAGTTTGGGTGACACCTATAGAGGTCAAACAAGGACACTGGACAGTTGCGAGTTGGCAAGCTGAGCGTACTTGGCCCAAATTTGGCTAAATGTTTGCCAAAAGGACATGTACATTGTCAGTATTTCCAGCTTGTTATATGTGTACCTGAACAGTGCAAGGGAACACAAGTAGACGATAAAAAGCTGTCTAGCCTCGTCTAATCAGACAAGTTAAAAAGTGTGAAGATGACAGGTTATACAAGTGCAGGGACAGTTAAGTACAATGCAGGTGGGCACCAAATAACCTGGCTTGGGAGTGGCCCATAAATGCTACCTAAGGTTCTATAAGGCTGATGAAGATGATTGAAGGGGTCAGCGTGAGTGAATTGGAAGACTTTATTGCTTGCACATTACGGTCATGAGGTGAACCATACTAGAATCAGATTGTAAGGGATGAGAGGTGCTAGGAGCAATGTTCAATAAAACATGAGAGCAATCTTCTCACCATGAGCAACAGTGCTCAGCGGTTCAACTCCATGCAGCTCAAACAGATTTCCCCTGTGAGCCAAAAGCACTGCAACTACTCATTCACCACAGCTGGCAAGGTGCCATCAAATCGACAGCCACCGCCAGAAATTGTGCTAGAAATTGGTCAAACTATCACACAGTATCTGACCTCTGACAAAGCTTATCTTGCACATGAAAACGCATGGAGCTGAAAAGATAGTGTCTGTCTGCTCCAGCTCCTCTTTCTGCCTCATTAGTTGCTGATATTGGATAGGTTATCACAGCTTACAGTACATTTTAAGGCAGGAGCTGCCTCACTTTATCCTGAAAATGCTGAAATAGAAAGATTACATTTTAGTGAGAAAATCATATCTGGATATCCTGTTTAATATGATGATTAGATATGTGCTTGCTGCTTCTCCTATGTGTTTCCTGTGGGGCAATTAAGGTGTGTCAGTGATGGCTACATCCTGAGTTCTTTCCATCACTGAAAACTGTCTGCTGCAGGGCATAAAATGAGGAGACAGATGATAAGCTTCTACCGCTCGCTCTAGGGAACATAGTCAGTCATGATGGAATGAATCATGACTGGCATCTCAGAGTCAAAAACTATGTTTACAGCAATATTGCATTCACATCTACACTATGGAGAGCCTGCAGTCTGTAGTTGGTCATTGGACACTTGGAGTGTTTGATGAGGGAATTTAATATGATTATATGAATATTACATTTCATGATTATATTTTAAATTATATCGATATATGCTGATTTATATATATATAAAGGTAATACAATCATACAAATACAAGGGTTTTAGTTTAGAATTCATTGTCACTCACAGACAGGGAAAGCAGCCCTAACTCATAAAGTACAAACAGCCAACATCAAACTTCCTTGTAGTCCTTCCTTTTGGCGCTCTCTAAAACACTCTGAAAGACCAGAGGGGCCAAACATCTTAGGTACAATTTCCTTTTCACTGATAGAGTGCCAAGTTGTAGGAATTACCTGGCAAACTGCGATCAAGTCCAGAGGATTAACAGAAATATTCTCTTCCAAAAGTCAGACTACTTTTTCATCTCCAGCGGGGTGGTTTAGGGAAAGGCCAATGAGGGGATGTCAGTGCTCAACTTTAATTTATGCATATTTCTTTTCATGAAAACTCAAAACAGCAAGACATGCTGGCTGAGCAGTTAGTCAGCCATGTTATTAGATTTTTTCATTTATTTATTTATTTATTCTTACTTACTGGGGATGATGCTGTGCACATGAGGAGTTTAAGGGCAGAGAACATGCCAATCTAACAGCAGGTGAACAGGCAGATATGACACTATATGTAATCAGGTTATGTCATACAAATTATTAGGAGTGTAAATGTCTAAATATGACTTCAGTGAGAGGTGCAGCTGTGCTGCCATCTAGTGCTTATGTGCTGCACCTCACTGTTTGTCAAGATTGCAGTGGGACACAAAACCAGTTCATTTTTGGACTGTATTCATTTTCTCATTTATCTCCTGTGCAGCTTGTGTTTGCGCATGTGTATGTGTGTTTGTGTCGTTATGGACTGTGTCTTAGTACAGTTTTTTTTTAAGAGGATCTTACAGTGCCCTGGAGTACATGTCTCTAGTGAGGGTAATCCCAGAGGGAATCAAAGCTGTAGTTCTGGCAGTATTGCCACGCTCCATCCATTCAACTTCACCAACTAAATCTGTTTTAGTGTTTGAAATGTTTACTACACCACAATACAGAAAAAAATACATTTAAAACCTCACAACTATTTTCTCCCAAAGTTGATCATGGTGCCATTAAAGGAGTAGCTTAGAATGATAGTAAATGTAGATCTTCACCCTCAGTTAGATAAACAGATTAATGCCACTTTATGTTTATGAATCAATTCTACATAAATACCTAGAACTAGGGAACTAACCAACTCCTCTTTGTCCAAATAAACACAAAGGTGTGAAAATGAAACACTGTGGTTTAACAAAGGATGAAGTCTATGACAATCTCTTGGCTTGGAAAAGTAACTTTCCAAAGTCTTGTAGTCTCTCTGAGGTGAGGTATAAGAATTCACTATGCCAAGCCAATAAAAAGTTCAGCCCTGAGAAGCCCTGCTGGCCAAAGTGTTAAGCCCTCATCCATGAAATGCAGTGTCCAAGCATTCCTTCATTTTTCATGTCATCTGTTGGAATGCAGATTTGATTTTTTCCACATCTCTTTAATCCTTGCCAAGACTTTAGTTCACCATATGAAGGAGCATAGCACGAAATTCTACCCCTTATAGATAAACCATGTGATGGGCCCCCATGCTCACTTGATCTCTCATGCATAGTTTTAGACAAAGATAAGAAATATGATCTTACTTTGCCAACATAATAAAAGTCAAATTGCCATACTTCATTCATCTTTATTTTTACCTACCTTCTGAGCAACCTTCCCTTTCTTCACTTACATCCTCTTTGTCATCTTCTATCTCTCTCTCTCTCCACTACAAGGAGGATATACTCCATATAGTAAATGGATACATGATTACGGACACTTAACCTGCTTATATACAATTTGAAGAAAAAAAAAGTTGCTAGTATTGCTAAGATCATTTCAGCTACATTTGATTGCTTATAAATTGATTAACTTAACAGCCTTGAGCTCATTGCGTCTTCCTCAGTGCTATCAAATGGACATGATGAGGGACCTGCTGCTGCTGTGTCTGAAACTATAGACCATGTGGTTCATTACGTTAAGGTTTGCTCATACTGATATATTACCATGTTGTCAGGTTAAATATGCACATTGCTATGCAATAAACCAATTACTAGGCATTGGAATGGGCTGGATACATAAACGTGCCTTGCCAATAGTACCTCCTGTCTGACTGAGAACCTATTCTATTCTGTGCATCAGATAAACTGGGCTCCATTCTGATGCATAGCAATCATAGGATTCCAAGGAATCCATTGATATTTAATATGTTATGATCAATCACTGTGAAAGGGCTAAAATATCAATACAAAGTTGAATTGTTTTTACTATGAGTTCCACAAGATTTCACCGTCAAATCATTGTCGATAATAACTTTGATGCTGATGAATTTATGATAGTAGTTAATCTATGTTGTAAAAAATTAACAGTAAAATGCTGCCTTTACTCTGAGTCGGAGACAAGTGCTGCTGATATCAGCTCAAACAGTATGTGTTGCATTTCAGTTGTGCTGCTTACTTCCCTTCTCAAAGAAATAAGTAAACAGCTGTTTTCCCTTGTTTCATTTTCTCATCCTTTCATTTCTTTCTTTTATTTTTTTGGTAGCCTGAGTAACCTTTCTTGGGAGAAGACACATTTTTTCTTGCTTCCTGCTCCACTGGCTGTTGGATCACTCAAATTTACATAATTAGTTAAGCTGACTAGGTGCAGGTGTGGACTAAACCATTTTGCACCCAGAGAACATCTGTCATTATTGTTTATGCAAAATTCAGTCTCCCAACCACTTCATTCAGCTAGTCATTGTGGCATTAATCAATTAGACATCAGAAAAATGCTTTTTACTCCAGGCTTTATTTTTATAGCCCCCTCCCAGCAGTAGGCCCCTGGTGAACAGTACACCACCCAGAGCTGAGCAGAGGAGGCTAAAGATTTGTCTGTCCCCGATGAGACAGCTATGCTTGTTTGCTTCTGTCGGCTCTTAAAACCAACTAATTTCCCAAACATCACTAGCAATCAAGTATTGCCTGAAAAATGGGAACTTGCAGCAACTCAGATGCAACATGGTAAGAATATGAAATAGCATTTTACTAAGTCTGTTAGTTGATGCACAGGTGACAGACTATAACGATTCTACGATAGCTTTTGTTTTCAAGCTAAACAGTTGCTAACTGTGTGTGTTCTTAAAAGATGATATTAAGTCCCCCATCATTAACACATAGGCTATGACAAAAGTAGAAGTCCTGCATTGGACCTATAACAGGAAATTCTCACATCACCTCAGGTGATACAGATGTCGCATTGACTTTTGTTATTGCTCTGCTGTCCTCCACACACTTCTGTTGTACAGTGGCTCTGCTATGTGATTGACTGTGGGTGCAGCAGGGACGAGCCACACAGGGACAGAGCCACTTATCACTCCGGGGGCAATGGATGATCCAAGAGCAGAGATGCAGCCTGGACCACATGCTGTGTCATCTGTCACCTAGCCACGTAGGTGAGGTGGAGGATAAGAGGAATGAGCAGAACTGTGATTTAGAGCTAGCCCCCCCTCGTGATAATTCCCCTCACACTATTGCTCACATTGTGAAAGTTCCTGTGGCCAAAAGATACTGGAACAGGCCTTCCAACCAGGGACTAAAGGGACAGCTGAAGAATGAGAAGAGGCGTATTACACCATTGGGAACATGCTGTTGTGGTTGTACCTCTAATTAGTATTAGACTCCAACTCTCTGGGTTTGCCAGACTCAATGAGTGTCAGAGAATTTGTCTTGTCAGCACTGATGCAAGGACATATCGACAACTCTGCACCAATGCCAGCTTGACAAACGTCCGAGCATTTATTCATGGGCTAGTTTATAGCATTTATTTATTTATACAGCACTTATTCAATTTATAGCGTTTATTACTTGCATTTATTTAGACGGAAGTTACAGTCTGGTTATAAACGTCTTCATTCTTATCACACTCTGAAAATCACGTCTTTTTTATGTTCACATGTTCATGTGGCATTTTTCCGGTGCTAGAGGACATATCTTGAGAAAACTAAGCGCTCAAATAGTAACACAGACTAAGTTAGTCACTTTTCACAGTTTTTTTTTTTTTAATTAGCAAAACCAAAGTTTGGAGAACATAGACTGTCAGATTCTCCTGCTGGAGACAGATCTGACATATGAGCCCCTTAGTGGTAATTGCTGCACAGTCTCTCTTTTCACATGGCTAATTTACACAATTAGAGAGTGCACTGTCCCTCACTCTTTTCATCATGAAAAAGACACAGCTTTGGTCGCGTTGTCCTTATTTGAAATTGTTTTACCATACACATCATGCCTTCTGTGGTACATAATGTTTGCATTAATACACAATCATAAAGAACAACAAAATGAGTTATATGCAGACAAATTCATGCTACAATGTCACTTGGAAACCGAGGCCCAGTACAGGCTCTTTGTAAATGCATTTGGGAAGATTAATGACTGGATGTGCCTAAACTTTCTTCAGTTGAACAAAAACAAAACAGAGGTGATTGTCTTTGGAGCCAAAGATGAAATATTAAAAGTCACCACTGAGCTTCAGTCTATACATCTAAAAACCACCGACCAGGCCAGAAATCTGGGTCTAGTGATGGACTCAGACCTACATTTTGAAAAACACATTAAGGGAATCACAAAGTCTGCCTACTATCGCCTTTAGAATATATCAAGGTTAAAAGATCTGATGTCTCAGCCGGACCTGGAAAAACTAGTCCATGCTTCCATCTTTAGTCGGCTTGATTATTGTAACAGCGTCTTTCCAGGTCTACCAAAAACACCAATTAGACAACTGCAGCTTATTCAGAACTCTGCTGCTGGAGTCCTCACTAAGATCAAGAAAGTGGACCACATCAGTCCAGTTCTGAGGTCTTTATACTGGCTGCCTGTCCATAAAAGGATAGACTTTTAAAGTTCTGTTGCTGGTCTATAAAGCTCTGAATGATTTAGGACCAAAATACATCAGTGACCTCTTGACCCAGTATGAACCTACCAGACCCCTCAGGTCATCTGGATCTGGTCTCTTATCAGTTCCCAGAGTCAAAGCCTGACAGGCAGAAGCTGCATTCAGCTACTATGCTCCAGCTGTCTGGAACAAACTCTCAGCAAGCCTCAGATCAGCAGAAACACTCAGTTTATTTAAATCCAAGTTAAAGACCCTCCTGTTCTCTGTTGCATTTACATAGTTTTTATCTAAAGGTCAAATCTGCAACGTTTCTTTTAAACTTGATCATGGTTTTAAAACTGTTTTGAATCTAATGTCCTTTCTTTCTCCCTTTCTCTTGTTTTTGTTTTTAAATTACCTCTGCAGACCGCTGTGATGCTTTTAATGTTTTATGTAAAGCAATTTGAATTGTTTTGTACATGAAATGTGCTATAATAAACTTGCCTTGAGGAAAACTCCAAAAGGCCCAACAGCCCACCCAGCGCCTAGTACTACCAGATCCAGTATATTAACATCTATGTTATTGTGTCTTTATTTTTTTCTTTTGCCAATGATTCTGGGCATTATCTGTTGAGTTAGAATATCTAATGGCAAAAGTATCCCCATCTCCAATAGTAAAAAATCTTCTAAAGAAAATCCTGGATCCAGACAGTGATGCTTTTTTTCTCATTTTTTCTCACGCAAATAATTGATAAAAATATAAATACATTGAGAAAATAACTTAATTTTGTTATGTTTTAGGTGATAAGTGAATGTTGTAAGCTAGTATTTGACATTTTCTAATTGAAATACAAGCCCAAAGTAATCCCACACACAAAATGATTAAATCTTTATTTTTTGAAGCTTTGTACTTCTGAATGATAAAAAGGTACAAAGGGGGGAAAAATTGGCTACTGCTGTAAACACCACCTTTATCTTTTCTTTTTTTTCTTTTTATGTGTTGGCAGGGTATCAAAAGGACCCCCTCTGGCTGTTCTAGAAATAATTGTCCTGGATCCAGATGGTGACTAAGATCACTCCCAAAATCTTATCAGTTGTTCCTTATCCCATTTCGGAGATTTCCTGAAAATTGAATCAAAATCTATGAATTACTTTTTGAGTTATGTTGCTAACAGACAGACAGACATGTAAACAAATGTAGGTGAAAACATAACCTCTGTGCCTTGGCAGTGCTAATAGCATCCTATAACCTACCATGGGTATTTCCAAGCAGTATATATTCTCAACCAAAGTGGGCATAGTGATGCATTTCACAGAAGAACACCTGAGGAGGTGTTATTATACTAACACTTATGCTATACTTGTGCTAATTCTAACACATTATTATAAGTAGTAGACTTATTGGCCTGACATAGTGAAGCCAATACATTACAAACATAACATTATTACCATTCTGATAGATCCACATGTAGACGACCATATCCATGTACCCCTTCGTCTTCCTCCTCCAAGCTGTTATGTGGCTCGAAGCTGTATGGCTGGATAGCTCCTATATAACTCATCATTTTTGTTGCACCGGTAACATTGGAAGCTGCATAGACAGCAGCGCTGCTCACAACTCAGAGGCAAATTGTTAATGAGCTACTGGCACTCTTCAGAAGTGAAGTCCTGGAAAATGGCACAGGTTTTGTGATTTTGGCAAAAAAAACTTCATAAACACAATTCAAAGACCACTGAGAAGGCTTTAAAATAGCTTTCAAAAAAAGGAGGATTGCAGTGGGTCTTTAAGAGTTCTTATTATTACAGCTGTGAATGAGTCAATGTATGACTCCAAGGGGATTAAGTATTTTCATCCCACATCTGCATCAAAGTAACTGCAAACTGATTTGTTTCTTTCATACATAAAACTAAGCTCTTTCTATAATTGTATGTACAGTTCAGTCTGCTGTTCAGTCTGCTGTTTGTGAGGCAGTGAGCCACAAGCTGAGACACAACTTTTCATCCAGGGGGAGCAGCGGAAGGGATGGTGTGTTCACTGGAGCTGACAGGTACCCAGCTCTGATTCAAAGTGATTTATTTCCACAGCAAGCTTGGATGTGGCCAGTGCACGGGCAGGTCAATTTGGTTTGGGTGGAAGAGGAGCTCTCTGATTGATAGAAAGGGGGGTAGCCATGTTCTCTACGCTTGGCTCCCCCTTCATCAAGGACCTTGCTATGGCCGATTAATCCTACATACACAGTGTGCGGGATTCTCCATCTCTGACCTAAGACTGCCTCATCCTGGAAGCTGTTGTGTGGTTCATTTTAGCCTTAGTGTGCTTTTCACTTTGGAATTTTACAAATGTTGTCAAATGATGAAACCAATGAAATATGTTCTTAATTCCTCATTGCCTCCTCTAATTAAAATCTTTAGTGTCACCACTAGATGGCAATGTTAGCTTCGGCAAATGAGTTTTTATTCTATTTTATCAGTGTTAAACAAATAATGATCTCAGAGTTTTCTCACTTTTAATGAGATTTACCTTTACACTATCTGTTTTTAATGAAGAATTAAGATATACATTATAGTTTTTTCCCTCTAAGTGAGTGGCTCCCAGGCATTTTCAGAAACCTTAATTAACACACATTCATTTTTCTTGGCTACTCTATTAAAAATCATTGTCATTTATTTTAAAATTTTTTAACAACAATAATCTTTACTGTGAAGTTCTCATGAGCTGCACATTTCTACCACTCACCCCTTACATTTAGCTGACAATTTCAACTATGTATCCACTGCATTTTCCTTGAACTAACAATATCAACTATTTGTTTATCATAGCAATAAATAATTCTTCTTCCTTTTTTTATTTTACTAGTTTTGGCTGGGTATTTGTCATATATTTCATTCACTTTGGCTAACATTCATAGGAGCCTCATGTCGGTTCAGGCAGGCACAGTCAGCAGGCGTCAGAAATCCCTTTCTGTCCAGTTGTCCTGACTCTTGTCTTTCACACCCAATATAAATGTTTTATAAAGTAGGTAGCGTTCATTTACTCAGTCTGCTTTTTGCTCTCCAGCTTTTTCTTCCACTGACCATCACAGTTCAGTAACTTATCTCCTTTGATTCCCCAGATTTTTGTCATGCAATATCTAAAAGTTTTCTTTCTTTGTATTGCTCTACTACACGGAGGCCTTTACCTCATATACTACGTTTAAATCAAAGGTGTTCAGGATATTTTGGTGGGTTGCTCTCATGGCATAAATCTTGTCACCTTTTTCAATAGGCAACAGGGTGTTCTGGAGTCATAGCTGCCTTTATATGTTCTCAGTCAAACCGGAAATTCTGCTTTATCAAATTTTTTGAGCTCTGCTGCTTATCTTTCTTCATGAGAAGCAACCCCTGAGGCACAAAACCCTGAAAATCATTTATGTAAATGTCAGCTGCACTGTGGATTTCATATATGCAATCAATAAAACAAAATTATTCCCCTGCTTCCCTAAGACTACTCTGTAGACTCAAAAGGAAGCAAGTGAAGCAGAGAAAAGAGCTGCTGACTCACTTCTTTATCAGTCACAGCAGCATAGCCAGCTTGCTCCCTGTAGTTCACTTCAATCACGCTCTCCTGGTGCCGTCTCTCAGTACACACCCTGAGCCTGGATGTGTTGGATGAGACTTAACAGACACTCTGCCCCTCACAACTTCAAGGCTCGGTGCGGTCAAAGTGCTGCCTGATGTCCCACTGACCCAGCCCACCTCTGAGTATCTGCCCAAGGCCTCCCTTTTTGTATAAAAACCCCTAAAGGCTTTTTATCCCTTTATCTAGGCATGAGATCAGAATTCCAGATCAGGATTAAGGTCAGGATCGAGATCAGTTGTATTAGATATCTATTGAAGCATATCTCCATCTCTTTTTCTCCTCTGTAGCTTTGCTGGTCCACCAAAAGATGTTTTATCTTGTGTTCTCCTTCTCCTCTCTCCTGGAGATGAGTGACACATCAGAGTTGGCCTTCAACTAATCCTATCCTTTATGCTCTGTGAAAGTAAGTTGTGAGCCTGTAGCCCTTTCACACTTTATTTGTTGTCGTTTGAAATCATACTTAATGTCATGCTCGACGTCAGATGGGGAGCTCTGTGCCTTTTTAAATTTCACTCAGTCAGTGATGCGCCGCTCGGAGACAGAAAAGACTTAAACATCAAAGCAAGACAAGAGTTCTTCCAGTCAAAACTGTTGGTTATTGTTGGAGTTCCTCCAGGAAAAAGTTGATGAATGCATTGGCAGCGTGCCTTTCAAGCCCACATAGTTTTTTTGTTGGGGACTTTTGAAAAACTTCCCACATTGCTATATACACCACAATGCATATTCCACCACAGCAGCATCCTTATGAGCACTTTCAAAGGCTTTTATCACTGATTATACCACTTTAGTGAAAAGAAAGTTTTGCAATATTCAAAAGTAATATTATTATAATACTTGAGCTGAAAGTGCAAATGGACTGTATGTACTCATTTCTCCAGCAGATGGGGCTAGATAGTTGATTTTCGCCCCACATGGCTCTTCAATTGAATTTGGAGACTCTGTATGTGTGAGTGTGTTTGTATCCCCAGAGCTTTACCTAACCTCCCATTCCCCTCTGTTGTGCACACCTTGTCAGCAGGTTGGGCCTTATCTCTCTCTGACTGAACTGAACCATTGAGCACACACTTGACCTTGTCATTATCTTGTACCTGGCTTTGTTTCCACTCTCCTTTCTCCCTTTTGTGTGCTTCCTGACTTTCCCTTTCCACACTATTTGAACAAAGATAAGAACAGAGTGTATTTACTGCCCCCACCACCACACACATGCACACACACACACACACACATACTCATACACACTCAGACACGCTTTCTTCTCTGTTTCTCTCTCTTTTGTTTATGAAAGAAGCTCTGTGGTTATCACAAAGGCAGGCCCTGGCTATGACCTTCCATGGGGTTTTGAGGTATACAATTCAACACCACAACATCTTCTTTCTCTAATTTGAAACACAGAGGAAGGACGCTGGATCAAACTTTTTATTTGAAGTACAAAGCATATTTAATGCTGTATATAGATGCTCTTCCTGTCAAACATTATACACAGACTCTATACAATGAACTAGCTTTTGACTACAAAGAAAGGCAGGAAGAGGAGTAACACTAAGGCCATTATTTCCCACCAATTATGTGCAGAATAAAGCCCATAAAAAAGGAGGAAGTGCACTAAAGCAGAGGCTGTTTTACAATGAGAGTGATAACAGACTGTGAGGGTTTAATCGTATTGCTTCATTGAAGGAATGGTTTGACATTTTGGAAAATGTGCTTATTTGCTCTCATGCTGAGAGTTTGATAATAAAAAAAAAAGGTCGACGCAACAGTCACATTTGTTGATCAAATAAGTCTACAAGTGCAAAAAAATCTTTCCTTAACTTAATCTTTCTAAAATCAGAAAGCGACTTTCACGCTTTTTCAAACATTCAAAAAACAAGATATAACATGCTTATTCACGTGCTTTAAGATCAGCTCACCTCTAACTAGCTGCTTCCTCCCTTTCAAGCTGACCCCCTGCAGGCTCCAGCTTCACATTTAATGAGCGTAAATGAGAGTTGTATCGATCATCTAACCCGACTCTTGGCAAGAAGACTAAAAAACATTTCCCAAAATGTCAAACTCTTTGATAGATGTTATATAACATAATTGCAGTTAGAGTTTATTTAAAACTGAATCACATGCTATATATGCGTCTGTGATCCTATAAACTAATTTTACTGCAAAGAGGAAGAAATACATTCCTTCCATTTTAAACATATAGTTTAAGTTGTCTATTATATGTTCACATAACGCTGCTTCATTCCTTGAGTTAGGCAAGGAATATACTTGCTTTTTAACCTTGTGTTTGTAAAGGCAACCGGTTCTGTTGTGAGCATAATTGTTCACATACTGTTTACTATGCTTGTTACTGGAGGATTTTACTAGGGGGAACATTAGAGAATTCTGACTGGATAGAGTTACCCCATTTGTCAGGTGTAAACAAAAACAATAAACATGGCAACAATAGACAATCTTGGTATTTGACTAGTTTTGGGATTCCAGCGGGAAAAATGACAGCAACTGTATTATAAATGTAAGGCCCCTAAAACAAGCATGCGTGTCTCGTCTTATATACTTTCCATCATTTTGACCGCTGTCAATCCTCAGACTTCATATCTGGTCAAATGAATCCCTCCTCTACTGCTAATGGCTACCCACATATTGCAGCTTGTGAATGTGTAGCGTTAATCTTTCACAAACAACACTTCAAAACAAACACAAAAATAAGTGAGGCAACCTTAAAGACGCACTCCATAACTTTCCGACCTTAAATCTCTGCGTTACCAACTTGTTTGATGACAGTGACATCTATTATGTGCGTTTCTGGAGCCGTCGCTGCCCAGCAGCGTTCCAAGGCTGAGAAACGGCACTATACAACTTTATCATTCGGGACGCCGTATGACATTGCAGTCGAGTTTCGCTTTATGCACCTTGTCCCATGCTAGGAAATTAATATAAACACACCAGCCGTTTTGAACACGCACCGTGGCTGATTCAGCAAAGAAAGATAAGAAGACATTATCGGAGGAAGAGAGGAAAAGAAAGAGAGAAAAAGACAGAACAAGAGATAAGACCAGAGTCAAGATAATACTGTGTCTTACTGGCTGGAAAGATCTCACAGTATCAGTAGGATGCAAGATGGATGCCAAATTAACCTTAAATATGGGGCACGTCACTGAGAAAATGGCAAATGCTCAGACTTTTAGGGTGCATTCACACCAGGATAGTACACTAGACTACGATTGGGGACTCGGTTCAGTTGGGGGGATGCAACATTCTTCCAGACTGAGATTGCTTCACTCTGCAGTACTCAAATTAATCAAACCTTTTGAATAACGTGTTCCACTCTCTGCCAGATAGATAGATAGATAGATAGATAGATAGATAGATAGATAGATAGATAGATAGATAGATAGATAGATAGATAG
>JBBBVU010000012.1:22539351-22573610 GCA_037177055.1 Atherinosoma microstoma
ATCAGGGTCAAGTCTACTTTCAGTTCCCAGAGTCAGAACTAAACACGGAGAAGCAGCGTTCAGTTTTTATGCTCCTCGGATGTGGAACAAACTCCCAGAAAATCAGGGTTAAAAACTTTTCTATTTGCAGCATTTATGAAAAAAAATGATATATCCTATTTTTAGAAGGTTTCTTTTCTTGTTTATTATTTTGTAATTTCATTTTTGTTTTAATACTTCTTAATGCTTCTTCTGCACCCCGCTGTAATGCTTCTAATGTTGTATGTAAAGCACCTTGAATTTTCCTGTACATAAAAATGTGCTATACATATAAACTTGCCTTGCCTAGGTGCCTAAACCTAGGTGCTTAAACCTAACCTAGCCTAGTGAGTGACAGTAAGTGCTAACATCTAAAAATGGTAAAACACAATAATGTTTTAAAATACTGATCCAGACATGAGCCAAAGCTGGGTTTACACATTGGCAGTGTTGGACCACCACCAACACCCTCTCTATTACAACACAGTTTAATCAATCTATTAACACTTAATAGACCCACGTGTACATTTTTCATTGCAGATGTACACAAAAACAAGAAGAGAAAACCTCCCTAATGTGTCCAGAACCATTTTTTGTGACCGTCTCACAACTTTCTGTGAGACTGTGTTGAAACATGCAGATGATAATTATAATACAAAGAATGAATGCATTGTATTCCACAGTCTTACAGCAAAGTCAGCTATTTCCACTTTGGCCTAGTTTTATACATCAAGTAACAGACATTGTTCTAATTTTTTTCAAAATGCCTTCATATATTTTTTATGACTGTCTGTTGGTAGTCTGATGATGGTTTGTTCTCACTGTAACTGAGGGATGTGGTTGAGTTTCAAAGTCGCTTTTAGAATTTCGATACATATGCTACTCATACAGCGAGTTTCAATGTATCTGTCCATCAAAAAGTTCACTGACAGCATGAGGGGAGATGGTGCTTGTCTTTGATTCTAATGCTAAGAGCATAATTTATGTAAGATTTTTGAATGGCTTTTTGAGTAAGAATAGATTAAAGGAAGTTGCATGTTTGAGGAGCCAAAAAAAAGTGCCTGCAAAGCAGCGTTTTTAAAACTCCTGGGGCTACAAGAGGGTTGATGAACAGGGCAGGTGTAATCGTGATTAGCTCAAACCATTTATTGCACTAACAAAACAGTTTACCAATCACAGCCATCCCTTGAGTTTTCCTCTTTTCTGTAAATATGAAAGACCTTGTCCTGACAGTGACTTCAAACGAGGCAGCAGCAGGCCCCATACCAGGCCACGGCGTCTCCCTGAGCCCTTCCCCTCCACACATCAAGCCCCAGCTGACAAAAGCAGCTGTAGGTGGTATAATGAGACGCACTGCTCCTTTCAACTATGTGTGAAGTGTGACATTCTCTGTCTTCTTGTGTTTTGTGTTGACACTCTGGCCTGTATGTGAGGAGTTAACCGGACAGTCCACACAACCTTTCTCCCCTTGGACACTTGGCGCTGAGGGCAGCATCAAAGCCTTGCAAGTTCCCCAGGTCAACAGTCAGGGTTGTGTACACACAACACTGACACAAAAGGAGAGGAGAGCAGTTTTCAGTGTGGCCCTCCCCACTGCAGCTTCCTCCAGACACACAACTGTTTCATGTGTGTCCAGAGGAAGGTCTCTAGTCAACAAGCAATCAGCACATCAAACTGAACTTCTTGAGAGGTGGTAGTGTTGATCTGTAAAACTGCTTACGGTCTGCATTTCATGTGCACCCTTTCAAATGGGAGACACTTGAAAGCATGCTCCTGTCTTGTGACTGACTCTCTGGTATTTTCGGAGATGATGAAGGCCATTATCTGTGGATTAACAGAAAACTAAGATGGTGGGGGCGCACTCAGTGTTGGAACATACTGCCCTGATTCTCCCTCGCTTGCATCCCATGTATTGCCCTTGTCCACAAGCCAGCTGATAAGATCCCCTGGAAAGAGAGAAGCTATGTAACCATGCACTTTGCTTCTCATATGACTGCAATGCTAGAGCCAAAAGTAATGAGCAGGTTCAGTAAGCTGCAAGAAGTCTACATGCTCCAATCCACAGATAAACTTTTGAATAGAAATTAGAAGAGGCCTTGTCTTTGAATCCTCTGGAGACACATAAAGTAGCATTAAACATGTCACAAACCCACCCCAAAAACAGCCCATATGCGACAGCAGCATTCATATTCAGCCACCATTCATCCCAGTTCAATGCATAATACAAGTGGACAGGTGGATTGATAATCTAATATGTCTTAGTTTTTTATCCCATTCCTCTCACTTTTCAAATAGTTTACTTGGAGCCTGAGGGTGTGAGCCATCCTGTTTTTTCTATGGCTGCTGAATAACCTCAGAGCGCGCAGCGCCTAGCTCGCTGCCAGAGAGGGAGGCTAGCATTGTTTTCATGACAGAGATCAATGGGTGGGTGAATGTGCTTTAATTCTGCAGGAGCTCCTCTCCCAGGCTAATAAATGCAAGCCTCCCTGCTGACTAGGCTGTCATGCTGAGCCCAGCGGGGGTCAGCCTTTTTGTGTTCCTGTGCCCAAATTATGGAACCATCAATACACTCCCTGGAACCAGTCAATAGAAACTCGCTTTGTGGCTGAGAGGAGACCAACTTCAATGGGGGAGTGAAAAAAGAAAAATCCCCAAGCTCCAACACATTTACAAAATAAGATCAGGATGACAACTTACATGCATGTTATACATATAAAATTTGAATTATTTGTGCAACATTTACAGCCCAGTCTAGTAGATTATTGATTTCCCCCCCCCCCTCTTGCATGTGGACTCAGAAATACTTTTTCTTTGTGGAGTTCTGCACAACTTTCAAACTGTCATTGGAAATGTTTCCATGGAGCCTGTTTGTGCATTCACAGGTCATTTTTTATCACCAGAGAATAAACCATTTATTTGCGTGGCTGTTCCCTCTGCACAAGACAATGGTTATATTACTTTATGCTGGAGGAATCTGTGGCTGCTGTGTTGTGCGAAATCTGAGGGCACAAATTTGAGAGATTAAAAATCACAAGTTTTATTCAATGCAAGCACATTTCATCAAATATGCAAAAACATGCAGATACAAAGCTATGTAAGGATGGGTGAAGGCATAGAAAAAAAAGCAAAAATAAACATTGTTGTAGCTTTTTACAGATGGAAACAAGGCCCTTTTTCCATTTTTTCCTCTGCATGAATGTAACCTACTGATATAAATACAATTGGTTGCCAGATAGAGTAAGTATCACCATCTTGAAGATGTCTGCCATTTTTATACACTCTTAAGGGGAATCCTTAAAGCTAAACAAAAAGCAAGTGTAATCAAAATTAAGTAGAGTTTAATAAGTACCGGTCCAGCAACTGGGATTGGCTACAGCCCCCATGTGACCCTGAATTGAATTAAGTGAGTATAGAAAATGAATGGATGGATGGAAGTACTTTTACACAGGAATTGTGGATAAACACAAATTCAAGTACCACAAATCAACAGACTATGTCTTGTGACAGCTTCACACATTGGTGAGACAGTTAATGGGATCTTTTGAGCTAAATATGTTTAGTTGTTAAAAATGCTGTTGACAATTTTTTACATGCTATGGAACCTGCTTTTGAAGCAGGTGGTTTCAGGGTGTTTACTTCCTGTAATTATGCTTTAAACTTGAATTTTTACTCATGACTTTGGCAGCATTTATTTATTTATTTCACTTCTTTTCTTTCATTTCCAGGGTCTCTTTTGAGATTCAAGATGTCCTCTTCTAGAGAGTACTGGTCGAGTTGGCATAACATCTAAAATCTATATTATGAAAAAAAAGGTAACAGTTTAAGAAAAAGTGACACTTTTTAATTCTGTAGATTTTGATGGCACAATAAATGACATTTCTTTGGCAAGTAGTTGCTTTTGATGAACCCTGAAATTGAATTTCCCCGCGAAGTATTACAACTCTGTCTCCTGAACCAAAGGTTGTGACACACTTTTTTTTGACAGCGCATAGGCAATGAAAACTGTTGTCATGCAAGAGTGTGTTTCCATGCTGCCTTACTGCTGCTCGTAGCATCAAGTGAATTATTAAGCACCTAGCTTCAAAAAGCTTGTAAAACTCTGTCCTCCCCTAAATCTAAAACTTTTCTCCTCCTTTCTCCCCTTTTCTCTCCTTATTTTATTTTTGTCGACTTCTCAAACATCAAGTTTGCCTCCAGATTTTCAAACGGGTTGAAAAATAAGAGTTTCCTCAGCTTGCAAGCACATTCAAAGGGCGCCTTCTTCAGATGTGCCACCTTGCAGCGTGGTGGTGGCTGTGCAGGAACAGGATCATTCAGATATGCTAATGGATCAGCGGGGTAGCTCCGAGCATGGCTTACCCTGCTTTAAAAGACAGCTGCCTTCTCCCTTTCTTTTCATGCCCTACTCTCAGCCTGCCTCTCTCCTTTCCCACTTTACATTGATAGCAGGTTGAAATTTAATAACCATTATATTTCTGCTAATTAGACAGATAGAGCAATTAGCCGGGTGCATGTAAATCCAAGTTGTAAAATATGTTGGACAAAAAGAGTTCAGAGGATGAGTTTGAGCAGCGGCTAAGCGCAGCTGAGGTTAGTGTCTACACAGTGTAATGATATCATGCTCAATGAGGAGAGCTGCAGATAATAGAGCCAGTGCCCAGAGGCCCTCCCCCTGGTAAAGTGGCCCTCTGTGTCAGTGCTTGTGTATTAGCTGTTGGCTCTGCCGCTGTCCCACACTCTCCTGGGCTATCTATTCTCTGCAGCCAGAGTCATGCTGCGCAGGAATCCTGGGTGATTGGGTTTCTTTCAGGGGCCTTATAGTCAGTCATAAATCGGAGGGGATCCTGCCCGGCCCCTCGCTTTCGCCCCTAACCCTGGCTCCAGCTGGCAGGGGATGATTGTTGGAGAGCCGAGGTCATTGCAGGGTCGCTCTCTGTGGCGTTTCTTAACTCTCTTTGCCTATTTTTTTTACCCCTCCTCTCCACTACTAACACCCCCACACCTCCCCCTGTTTTCTGTCTCTCAACTGAGGTTGCTAGGGCTTGGTATTTGCTTTTTAAGACCATGTTGTAATTACAGAAGAGCTCTACTCCCCTCTGGCTCTCTCTCCTCTTTTTTATTACTGCTGATTGGTGCTAAGAAGTTATACTGGGGCTATCTAATCCCTCACAAATGTCTTTGTGTTCCCTCATTCCTGGTCATACATAAAGTTGATTCAATCATATCTCCTAACCCTTACAGAAGTGGAAAAATAGTGTAACTTTGTCACCAATGGCAACCAAAGAAGAGTCACCAATTGAAAATAGTAGCCTATGTAGGCCTGCAACATCATACCTATAAAAGCAGGTATGATCTTTACATGTCCCTAAAAATTACATGACTAAAACTTGCTAATTTGGTCAACAGATAATGTTGCCAGTGCCTCAGGTCATGGTTTTGTTTGGTGAGTTTTTTGCCTGCTTGATGTTTTGGCAGACAGTCTGTGTCTGTTGTGTTAGCAAAGCTGCACCACAGAGAACATCAGACATAGCAAACACTGTCGTTTCTGCAGGATTACACCCCTCTGCCAACATCTGGGACCATAAACCAAGATCAAAAAGTGACAGCAGAAACAATCCCGCAATGACAACAAACAATCTTGCCATCGGACAATAAGGAGATGAGGAGTCGCCTTAAACCTCATGGGGGGGGGGCTCCTCACAAACAAGATGAGAGCATGAGAGCAGGCTCTAAACTCGCTGGCACTTTTGTATGTCTTGGATTTAATTTAGAGAAAAAAGAAGGTCATGAGTGCAAAACAATCTAGGGATAAGAGCTCACATTTTACATTTTCTACTTCTGCTGCATAAACTTTTCTGGTATAGAGGATCGAGATGCAGAAACTAATCTCAGATATACTGTACATATCACCCATTGGAGCAGAGACTGGAACTAAATGATTATATCCGCATCACAAATCCTTTCAAATAAGTGAAGCATTTGATGTTATGCAGAGGCGTGTCTTTCCCCTAACACACTTCAAAGCAAACGGAACCAAAATATCACAAAAATGCGTGCAGAGTATAGCTAAAGAAGCATGGCTTGTCTTTCATGTGTATGGAAAAGTGCCACAAACTAAGTATTGTTCCCTATGAAATAGGATACAGACTTGGAAAAGCCATTGTTCTATTTCAGTTTGCTTGAATCTCCTCTGTTGCATCCTGGCTCACTGCTGCACCATTCTGACTTCTGACAAACAGCATCTGCACCAGGGACGCCACTTCCTCCCATGAGGCATATGGGAACAAACGCAGTGTAATCACTTCAAATAAACAGGACGCCATTCATTTTTTTGCCCCATCCACTGAAGTATGTCCCCTGGTATTCAATAAAAATTTGATTAATCTTTTTAATGGTTTGACTTATTAGATGCCAGTGAGAAGAGATTAACTGACTGGCAAGGAACAAATCACTGGCTGAAGCCCACATTACTCTGCATAAGTCACTCTATTTTACATCTATATTATTGCAGATGCTGAATCCTACAAACTGAAGATCTACCATGTATTAAGTTAGGTTTATTATCAAGTCCACTACCTAACAGTTGCTTCTTTAAACTATGATTTTATATTTTGAGAACCTATAACTTAAAACATGGGCAATATTTACATTTCATTAGAAATGCAAATGTGTTCAAATATAAAAGAGTGATGGACTGCTCTGTCTAAAATCATGTGAATGCACTGTAAGTCCAGCCCAGTGTTTTAACAGCACCTAAATGGAGCATGTACTTGTAGATCTGTGAAGAGCATAAAGCATGAATAGACTAAAGGTTCTGGATGCACATGCATGCTGATCTGTGCCTAAATGTGTAACCTGATTCATGTTTCAGGTCATGTATGCTTAACAGTCAGTATAATCTGTGGAAGTTTTTCCTGAATGAAAATGTTCTCGTCTGTGAGGCCAAAGACAAAAATATGTTAAACTATGTAAAATATTGCTATTTATACTGTCTTTGTGTATTTGTAAAACTGTTTCATGTGTTCAAATGTCTTGGTATTTGTAAGTGAATGATTGTAAATACTGAAAAATACACCCAATTTGCAAATAGTTTAATAAAATATTTTTTTTGTGAGCAGTCATTCTTGAAAGGACACAGTGGAAATGTAAACAATCAGTGATCCCAAGAACTTTTTAGATGCAACAGAGTCTCCAGGGTACAACACTTCTATTCAATGCTTTTAGATACAGTATGATGTCAACGCATTCACCCATAAACTACTTTCACAGAACTTTTCTACTGAATCTATTTTACCTACAAAAAACAACAATCCTTCATTTTCTTTCACTTTTTTTGGCCAAAGATTAAATGAAATGTATGCCTAAATATGTGAGGCGAAAAATGCTGTGGCATTCAGTCCACTTTCAGTGTGGTGCTTTAATGTACTCAAAGAAGATAACTTTTGACCAATGTTCTTTCTGCTCAGTCTTTGTCCCAGCAACAATAAATATAACACAAACACAAATAAAGAAACAATAAAGAAGAAACCTATGTCTTTATGTAGAACTGATGTTAGCTTCCAGCACCCTGCTTTGCATGTCATGCCCTGAGCTTTTCATACATCATGATCAAGATGAAAACATGGGTATTTTTTCTGTAGCTCATCTGTGATTTTACATTTACTGATCAGCATTTTCTAACTTTACAAGATACTAAACACCTCATCTTATTAAGGAGTTTGTGCAAAACAGTGGAGAAAATGTGGGTGTTGAACCCTCTCACCGGGAAAAGTTTGTGCTTTGCATCCACCACATGGTGTGAAGCCCATCCCAGAGTCATTTAAACTTTCTCCACAGTTTTGCACAAGCAGCCAGTTATCTGTGCCTTTCTGAGCCGTGGTTGTCTCCTCTCCCCCTCCCTCTCCTGTTTTACTTGAGACACGGCAACAGTCATGAAAGAGTGGATAACAATAAGCGAGTGTGGGGAGTGAAACACAATGCACATTTGATGTAAACGAGACTGAGATGGAGCAAAATCTCGGAGGATCTAGAATTTCCAGGCAGAGACATCTTATAGCCCTCAAAAATGAGGACATGTCCAGGTAAAAGAAGACGTATGGTCACCCTAGTATTACTAAGTCATGGCCACTGATTACTAACATGTGGGAATGAGATAATTAAGTCCTGGCCATACGTTACTTTTCCTCTAACGTGGATGAAACAGGTTAGCCTATATTGATGTGTAACCAGTACTTACTAAAAAAAATATTCTACATGAATATATCTTTCTTTATTTTTCTAAAGGTCACGGGTTTTATCCTGTAAAAGCAAATGGAGAAGACATTTTTGTAAAATATGGAAAGGTAGATGGTCTTTCTTTTCTTTTTCTTTTCTGTTTGTTTAAAAAAGAGACTGTTGTATAAAAGAGATTTAGAGATGCATTTACACAATCGTGTTGGGCAGAGGCTGGCCCAGAAGTGACATCAGAAGTTCATCTAATCTCTTAGTGAACATGTCTGCAAAGTAAATGTCACAAAAAAATGGCAACAAGAAATCTTCATATTTCTGAGTCAAAAGAAAAGCATCAACATTACATTTCACAATGGACTGCACTTTGGAATGATATTTGAACAGAGTATTGTCAACAGATGTAAACTTAACACCTCCAGACAGCAGAGCAAACAGTTATTACAGAGGGTCTTTGCTCCACTGAGGACTTCCTCCTTGTGTTGTTGGATCTGTCTATTTAGCCATCGTCTCTGCCATAGTTTAGCAGCCTGACTAAGGCAGATCGCAAAGACTTTAACAGGTAGATGAAAGGGCTTCACCAAAAGGTGCTAATGGAAAAGTCCTGAACCTGAAATGCCAGCCTCTCTGTCAAACAAAAAATCTGGGAAGAGAGGCTACAGTTGTTTGTCCAGACTGAGAGAGTCATAGTGGTGACAGTACGTCCTATTCTTTACAGTGATTGCAAGAGGATAGGGGACAAAGGTGTGAGATGTCACAAGAGAGAGGAGTTGTGGGTTGGAGCAGGGGGTACTGACAAGTTTCTGTCAGCACCCAAAAGACTGAAGGGAAGCCGAGCCGGTGTTGTCTTTCACTCCTCCTGACCTGTTTGAACTGCAGTGGGCCCTTCGCTGTCAACCTGTTTAGGCAGTTAATAGTCTGTTTGCTGCGAAGCCACACTGTCAACGGTACTTGACACTTAAAAGAGCACTTAGTTTTGTTTACTGTCTTTTTGCTGTCCCACTCAAGCGTAAGAAGGTATCCTTCTCAACATCTGCAGAAAAACTGAAACAGGAATTGTGGTTTGTGCTGTAGGTTCGAAATTATGCTAAAATCCATTTCACATCATGGACTGGCGACCTGTCCAGGGTGTACCCTGCCTCTCGCCTGATAATTGCTGGGATAGGCTCCAGCCCCCCCACTTGGATTAAGCGGTACCGAAAATGGATGGATGGATGGTATTTCACATCATTCACATGATATGTTGAAGGAATGACACTATGGGTCCACTTTAGTGATCTTTCACACCACAGCGTTGCCTTTTTCTCTCTGCCAGTTCAAAGGACTTTGCACCTTCACTTCATGCAACCATCCTGCTAACAAGATATGGAGGCAGACCAGGGGGTAAAACTTTATGTGCTTCTGAGCCTGCAGCAGAGGTAATCACAGAGCTAAAGCAACATACTTTATATGTAAGAGATAGAAGCCTTGACGAAAGACGCTGCTCTAGACATGGATGCTGACAAAGGTCCTTCGATTCCACGATGCCAGCATGCTATTCAAAAGCACACTGTGAGGCAGCACTAAGTCTCCTCTATTAGATCAGTATGAACCAGCAAAAGTAAGTAATGGTACTATAATAAGAGGATCTTCTTTTCAGAAATAAAAAGCCATATATGTGTGACAAGGGCTCTGGAGTGGCATTAGGCATCTAAGGTTTATGTAGATTGTATAATAAAATCTCTACATTGATCTCACAGACTAACTTTTATTTTTCAAAGTCAGTTCAGATAATGTGGTTTAAAGTTTAATTACTCCTGCATTTATACATTTAATAGGACCCAATCTGGCCAAGATGTTTTGTGTATACTCCCCACAACTCATCCTGGAATTTGACCTGTAAGAAAATAAGAGAAAAAGCCAGTACACAGAAGAAGAAAATGACATAAACAATAGAGGATACATGTAAAACATCAGCCACATCTCATTTGTAAAAGAAAGTAAAGCTTACAGTATAAATTGAATATATAAAGCAGTAAATATTAGATTAAACTGATTAAATGAAAATATTAATCCTCCAAAGGAAAATTATAATGTTGGAGTATAGTTTTTTTTCTTCTTTGAAACTATTAATTGTCAATCATATTGTTCCAGAGGGCAAAAGCTGTGGGCAGGAATGACCTGTATCTTTCTGTCTTGCAGCATACTTGAAGAAGCCTCTGATGAACACACTCTGTTGTTCCCTCGCTGTGTTGTGTGGGAGGTGTTCAGCAGCTTGCGCAGCTTTCTTCAATGGACAATCAGCTCCAGATCGTTCCCTAGCACAGATATAAGCACTGGATATAATTCCCAACAACAACAGCACTGTAAATGTAGGTGAAAAGTTGTCAATCCGACATTAAAACGGGCAACGTTTCTTATGCTTGTTCATATTCACCGATATCGTTTTAAAAAAAATTAAGTTAAGATGATCAAATTCTGTACAAAATTAAAGTTAACGTTAGCAGCGTTAGATTCCCGCCAAAGTTTGTGAACCTCCGGTTGGTGGTTTTTCAGATGACGTATCAAACTGGTGGTGTTGAATGATTTGATGTGATCCTCCTCACATTACTTTGACGTTGCAAGTATTGCATACTGCTTTTCGAGTCTCTTCTTTCAATACCATGAAAAACCAGCACACCGCAGACATTGCTTCTCCGCTTCAGTTAAACACCCCACAATGCTGCTTTACTATCACTGTCCAAAACAATACTATATGGCCAACCCCCCTCTCCTCCCGACACACAAAGGACTGGAAATAAATATCTGTTGTTAATATCGGTCAAGTTTTACTTATCAGACAGATACCGATATTTTAAAAAAATGACCAACATGTGCCGATACCGATATTGAAGCCGATATATGGTGCATCCCTAAAAAATACCCAAAGAAATACAGACTGCAAATGCAGTCTTCAACCATATAAAATGGACCTCAATTAAAGATGCTCTGACATCATTCAGTGAGTAAGCTCCACCCTCAGACTGCAGTGTTTAAGCGCGTTTGCTTTGGGACATCGATTTCCAGGGGTAGCATAGTTAATAAGATCAGCGTTTGGCATTGTGTGATGAGTATGATAACTATATATGTGGTGTTCATTATAAAAATGTTAGGCTGCTGTTGCTTAGCCTCTTGGTATTGTTATTAGCTTTTTCCTTTTGAAAATCTTTGAGCAATTCCTTACAGTTACAAAGCAAGGCAAGGCACATTTGTATAGCACATTTCATGTACAGAACAATTCAATGTGCTTAAAATAAAACATTGGAAGCATTACAGCGGGGTACAGAAGAAGCATTAAGAAATATTAAAAACAAAAATGAAATAAAATGATAAACAACAAAAGAAACCAGAGACAATAGGATATATCACTTACTTCATAAAAGACTGCAAATAGAACAGTTTTTAGCCCTGATTTAAAACTGCTGAGAGTTTCAACTACTAAGCTACTGCTGAGAAAGAATATCCTATTTCCACCAACTTTGTTGTCTTGATCTGCTTGTACTGTCATAAAGCAATGTAGAGACATTTTAGAGTTCAGGAGATGTTCCTGCAGCCATGTGTCAATGAAACACGTAATACTGCATTCTCTGTATTCTTTCAATGTTCGAATTAGCGCTCTGAGCTCACCCATTTTGTTTGCTAACAAAGTCGCATATTGTCACATTTAGGAACGACACAGAGGAACAGAAGCCATCCTGACATATGAACCAGTTACGCGTACACTGCAGTCATGAAACTTTCAAAGTATTTTCTGCAAAACCTATTGGTGAGAGTGCAAGTGACTGTGTCAGAGTCTCTGGCCTTTCAACGGAGACTCTTCTCAGAGTGTGTGATCATTGTATTGGTCCAAAACACATAGCATAGCAATAAAAATGTCTTACTTTCTGGGCCTCGAAAATAGTTACATACCTATTCCTGCCTTTTAAAATCATAACATGTTTATAATTTAGGTTTTCATTAAACCATCCCACATGCATAAAAAATTTAAAGTTTTATGTTTCCAGAACTGCTACATGCCTAAGTTTACTCTTGCAAAAAAAATGAAAATAAAGAAAAAACCCACCTGTGAGATAGAGGACTATCTCACAAGAGAATCCATGGGAGCATGATCCAGCCTATCATAGTTCATGGAAATAAACTATGCTCTTGTCTGCGGGAGTTACAAAGCAGAGGGAGGAGCATGCCTGCATGTGTTAGAGATGAATGTATATTGTTTCATGTGTTGTTTAATCACAAGAAACATATCCATTCCCTGGGTATACTTTGACAATAAAACTGAAACAAATCAAACAGAACACATGAAACTTGCATGTCAAAAAGCTCAAAATAGGAGGACTTTTAACTGCCTGTCATGGCAGCTTCTTCTTTGCACAGAGCTGGAAGTGTCACAGGTTCCCTGTTCGATCACTCAAGAGGCACTGAGGCTGCGATTTGAAATTGAAATCACTTGGTATTAAGTTTGATATCAATGTCTGGGACAACACACACACACATTTAAGTTTAACAGCCACTGCACTTGTTCAGAGTATAAGAGTGATGAAAAGCCCAAAGGCACATTCCATAACTGGGTTACCAACAGCTGTCTCTTTGACAGCGGCTAAAATTTGTGAAAACAAGACATTTCTTACTTAAGTTTGTTTCTGAATCACTTCCCTGTGTTCCATGCTGTACATTTAAGTCCAGTTGGTTAAAAGCACGTTTTGTTATTTCCAATTGCTAGTTTATGAATTTAGACTAAGAGTATTTTTTGTTTTCCTTTAAAAAAAAAAAAAGCCACAAGCTTGATCACGCAGCAACATCGTTGGTCTGAGAAAAGAAACTTATAGGTTCTTTGGTGCTGTTTTGATATTTGAGCCTGAGGAATGCCTACAGATACAGTGTCTGAGGAGGAAGCTTCATAGATGAGGTAAAAATGCTTGAAGCTATGAAACAAAATCTGAAACAGATTAAAAGACATTTTCCCAAGCATGATTCAAATTTCTTCATGTTCACCCAGGTGTTACACCTCAAAACAGAAAGGTGAGGGGGGGGGGGGGATGGGGGGTTGATGCAAATACGAGCATTTGGAAGAAGCAGAAAAACCACAATAAAAAAAAGAAAATTCTTTTATCGTTGACATTTTATGTTTGACTTTTCAACATTTTTGCAACATCTTTCTGCTGTAGACAAAGACCAGTATGCAAACAGTGCAAAGATCTTGCATAGGGAGAATTACATCAGAAAGAGAGGAAACACAGTCAGCCATGTGGTGTCTGCAGACGCTGATTGTTCCAGCTTGTCTTCATACCTGTTCAGGTTTCATTGCACTACTTGTCAGTCCTTCCCAGGACTTCAAACACAGCACTGAATTCTTCACCTGCACCTTCACTCATTCCTCCAGTCTGCAGCGCAGGTAGAGAAATGGTAAATTACCTATAATTACAATGATTTGAGCTCAAAGTAACAAAGACGTGGTGTTTTGTATTGTATTATTTTTGGAAAGTCAAATTGAAGCTAGTTCTCTCCAATTAGGGCTGACATCTTTCCAATTTGCAGCTATCTGCTGTGCAACACCAAGAAAACTATCTGTGCCAGATATTTTTTTCTTTTCTTTCTAGCATTGAAGATGAAAGCAAATAAAAATGGCCATAGAGAAACATCTGTGAAAGGCCCGCTGAAGTGTTCTTGCAAATCGAAATAAACTTTAAAAGAAAAATGGTCCACATGTGGTTCCTTACAAAAAGAGACTTGTGCACAGATAGAGAAAACAACGACAAAACTCTGCTCCACAAGGCTTCCTCCAGCCAGAAAATCCCAGCTAATAACAGGACAAGACAATGCTGTTCTCATGCTCTCAATTCGTGCCACTCATGCTTGCCATTAGAAGTTCTCATTATTCTTTTATGTTGCACAAACAAATTTGGACAGCAATGAAAAGTTGCTCAATCATTTAGATCTCAAGCTCTCTGTGAAATCTGTTTATCCCTGGTCATTATGTCAGTGTTTTTCTGTCTGTATCGATAGTCATTTCCTTTTTTCCCGCAGCAGCCTTCGAGTCTCCGGCGCTGGCGCTGAGCACAGCACAGTCCCATGGAGTGCAAGCAAAGGAGGAAATCAATAGAGAAAATATCGCTGCAGGCTCACACATTTTTATCTTGCTTTGAACGAGTCAGCTTTAATTTTGCTTTGATCTCAATTTGCTGCTTTTGGGATAGCTTGGCTGCACATTGAACCAGGAGGAATAAGCTTCCACCAGGGCTTTCTTACAAAAGACCCTTTCAACTGAGGTTTTTATTTTGCCTATATGCGTCACTGTCCATTACTGGTTTACAAGGAACAAGGATACAAGAAATCAAAACAACTGATTCTGGAGGACTTGGGCACATCTTGTGCAAGACAGTTTGCAGGGTGAATTTGATCTTTTTCTAGTCTGGGAGGATTTACAGCCAAGCAGAGCAAATGTTGGACAATGTTAGCAAGGGTCCACAATAAAGAGATCCGTATTTTTGCTGTCAGAAACTGCTCTATTCTGTTGTGGGATAACAAGTTGACGTGATGCACAGCTGGCGTTGTTCTCATTGCTTTGCCAACCACACCGCCACAGCGCTTTTCTCCCCAACACATCATTAGAGCTGACATACCAAAAGAGATGGCGATATTATAGCATCACCTAAGGTCTGCTAAAGATGTCTGTCCTTCCCTCATCCTTTTCCAGACCAGTGCATTCTTAGGAGGGGAGTTGTTTGGGAATTTGTTTCTCTTTTATAAAGCAGAGACAAAGGGCTAGGATAAATGACCAGGCAGAGAAAAGACCAGCGCCTTGCTGGGGAGAAAGGGAAGGGTCTAATCTAATTTGGTTGGAGGAGAATGTTTCTTGTGTGAGTGCATGCACATGTGCGTGTGCACAGATGCATGGCTGTGTTGCACAGTGTGAGGAGACTGTGGGAATGGGACAGGAGGACTGCACCACTGAATGGAGTCTCCAGAGCCAGAAGCAGTGGGGAGTCTCCCCAGATGCTCTGATTCCAGGCCGGCCACTCAAAGAGGGATTAGACCAGAGAAGGCCTTCCTGATTAGCAATTCACACTCGAGTGCCCCCACAAGGACCTCAAGTAATAATATTGCCATCAGTGTCGTTCACCAGTGCGGGCAATAAAATGTTTACCCTCGTTTTGACTTTTTTCTCCTCTTTTAGCGTCTCTTTGTTTCGAAGAACTTTGCCGAGCAGCCAGCTCTCGCAAACACTGCGTCTGATGTGACTTACTTCAACAAAAATGCATTTTGCAAGCGTTTTATTGAAAGAGTTTTTGTTTGTTGCTTCATCTCAAGCTGATGAAGCCCACCAACCCCCCTTTTCCTCTTCCATTACTTCCTCCTCCCTTCCTCTTCTCTTGGCTGTTAACCACAACCACATAAAAGGATATGATGTAAGAACACCCCACCAAGCTAATATTGCTCTTTCAAAGCAGCCTCGGCACAGATGTTATTGAAACCCATAACAAACAAAATTTATTACAACATTGTTTATTGCAGACCTGCTAACAGCTTCTCCCACTCACATAAAGGTCCACAAACCTTATAATTATACTAATCTACTCCAATAAACACTCAAAAGGTTACTATGATGCCTTGACATTCTCTTATCGAGCAGAATACACAATGAATGAGGTCAGAGGGTTAACCAACAACTGAAGGGACTGTACTCATATGGGAACCAAGGCAGATTTTAATAGAGCAAAGTGTGGGGGGGGGGGAGTAAAACAAATTAGTTCTCATTATTAAGTCACTTTATTGAACTATTTAAACCATATGAGCAAAGAATACTGAGAGCTTTGATGTTGACAGGGCTTTTCAATAATTCATCATTTGATTCATATGCATTTCCTCAAACATCTGACCCTATATCCAAAATGTTGACTTTAATATGGCTGCAGCATTTCATACAAGAAAGAAAAATAGCATGTAGACTAATAAACGTACTTATCTTTGCAGGTAGTTTTACATGCAAATAGTTATTTATGTCTTTCTTTAATATCAAACCTTTTTTTTTATTTCAAGTTTACCTTCTTTTTTTTTCACTAAGTAATTTTTTTTCTTGTTTTTGGCACCAACCTCTTAGCACATTCTTGAGTGGCAATATGAGAGAAAATAACAGATTATGTTGATAAATAGGATCATCCTGAGCTAAACGCTGAATGCGTGCGATCAGGAGGGAGAACAGGATCCCTGAACAATGTGCAGGGCATGTGGACAAATAGTCTCACCTCCAACTGAGTGTGTTGTTTCTTCTCATTGTGCCCTATGAAAGAGTAGAGGAGGGCCTTGGTTAAGAAGATTATAGGCCTACCCCACCCGTACGTTTAATCAACATGCCCTTTCAAGACCGGCAACAATGCCAAACATGTCTAAAACGTCCCCCATCTCTGCCATAGCATACCTCACATGTTGGAACAGCGAGCGAGTCATCTAACCGCAGCAATTAACAGAAATACTATGATTATTCTTCTTGATGCTGAGTTGGTCTGAGCAGATCAAGTTCTTCCTCAAAATGAAAATGATGCCTTCTGTTTCTAAATTTCAGAAATGTCACCATCACAGTGCCATGTTTGATCTAATTTCAGGCTACGCAAACAAAAATGTATTAGCTTCAATTCATTTTTACTGATCAAAATTCCCTTAAGACCCCAAGGAGCTTTGCTTCCTCACCCTTCATTTCTTTCATCCATGGTTAAATATGTAAATAAAATGTCTAAAGTCATTCTTCAAAGGGGAACAAAAGAAAAAAGGGGGTTGAGGGAAAAGACAGCCATAAAATTCCTCCGATTCTCCATAACATTAGCCAGAGGGGGGCCAGCTTCCAGCCAGAGCCTAGCAGCAGGGGAGCAAGCTCGCTCCATACAATCACACATCTCAAATCCCACACACAAAAAAAAAGTGAAATATCTTTTCAGCTTCAGCCATCAAAGGGCTCTCCCTTTCACTTTATTAGTTACAGAATTATCTCACAGTAGCTGATTTCTCAGAGATGGAGCTGTGCTAGTTTTTCTTCGTTGCACTGTTGTGGTTGCAAAGATGAGATAAAGTTGCTGTGTGTGCAGAGAGAGTGTGTGTGTCTGTGTGTGTGTTTTGCACATGTGCAAGCAGGAATGAGCTATAGGAGGGGGTATATGAAAAATAGCATGCTAGAAAAAAAAGCATGATGAAAACGACAGTTGTAGCTGCTGTGACTACAGATACTAAAGGCTGAACATGCCTGATTCCTGCTCGTTTCTTCTAATTTTCAAAGAGATATCATCATGACCAGCAAAACAATCATGAAAGCGATGTAAGCAGGAAGAAAGACAGGATTGAGATCAGAACAAAGGCGATTATTCAACAAGCTAGAATACTGTGTCTTCTTATTAGACGGTGTGACAATTGTATCTTGTCAGCTTCATTACACCAAAGGCAGTGATAACAAGGGCCGATATTTGCCCCTAAATGTGCCAGACAAGGTTTCCTGACAGCCAGATGATCAGTAAAATGGAGCGCAATACTGACCTAGGTCTGGGGAATGCATTGATATTACATTGTTCATCTTCACATTAAAGCTGTCACCTCTTTTGTTCTAGTTGTACATGTCAGCCACACAATACAAGTCTATTGGAGCAGGGGGGGACAGAGCAGGCATGTCAGCTGTTGTCCTTCGCTTTGTAATGGATCAGAATATATCAAACACATGCTCCTTCTGCTTCAGGGCCTTTTATTGCAAATTGAAAATAGTTTGAATAATGTTTTCAATTTTTCCCCTAAAATTATTTAAGCTGCTGTTAAAGGCTTATACCATGCATGCAAACACATTAACATGTAAACATACTAATAGTGGTTTCTTTCTTTCTTTTGTGAGTGTGTGTGTACTTTAAGTCCAGACCTATCTTTCTCAAATGCTAACAGCTGGATATGTGAAATTTGAGGAGTACATGTGCCTCATAGGCGGAGGGTATTGTGTTCATAACTGTATTCATGGCCTATATTTATTCTTCTGCTCCACACACTGAGCGCTAACAGCTGAAGTGCCACCACTAAGATATGATGTGCTTAAACCATTAGGCACGCTGGTGCCAGGTTTCTCATCTCACCCGAACTCATTTCTCAAATACTTCTAAAAGTACTTTAGTGACTCTTGTAAAAATGCACTAAAAGCACTCGTGTTTACATGTGATCAGTATTTTGCCCTTGATGAAGACCACTGCCATGCCTGGGTATAAATCTTACATCTACAAATGTTTTAGAAGGTAACAAGAGAGAGGCCTGGTGAATCTCTCCCACATATTCAGTATATAAAACAGGCAGAAAGCCCCATAAAGTGTATTTCTCTCAGCCACTGCTATCCTGCCCCAATACGCTCAGGATACTAGTATAAAAACCGAGGTAGAGTCCTTGAAATGTAACAACCATGCACCATTGAAGTGTTCATTATAATAATATATAATACTAGATAATAATAGATATAATATATAACACTATAATAATATAATAGATAATACTTTATGACTTTATGTTGTAACAGAGGTTGATAAAGGTTATCAAACCATTCGTCTTCGCATCTAAATCCATTCATAGTTACAGGGGTCTGGGGCCTATTCCATGCAAGAGTGCAAATATTAATAATAATGCAGAATTATTTCAAGCAAGTCATGAAGAAAGAATGAATTGCTGTGATCAACATTGGCACTTGTTGGTGCTGCAACTGTTAAGGAGATGCAGCTTTATGATTATTGTCTCATATAATTAAAAGACCATTTTCCCCCTAATCTTTAAGAACTTTTGATCATCAAGTTCATTTCAAGGTATTGCCAAATCCATGCTTTCAGAATCAGTCACATGGGCAAAACCATGGCTTATTTATAGCTCTCAGTGTAACACAACAAAATAAATGTATTTTCAAGCAAAACTAAGAAAACTGTGAAATTGTCCAGATCTGGCCTGATTACGGATGTTACCCTTAGAATGATTAATCAGTCACTGAATTGGTGATGCAAGCTTGGCTTTCTGGGCTTGACAGTAGAACAGTATCACCATTTTAAGGCTGACATTTTCAGAAGGAATTTAACCTTCTTATTTGTTTGTGGGAGGACTTCCTTCATTGGAGAAAGACAGGAAATTACTCCAAGGTGTTGTTGAATTTTGCACCGAGAAAATTGGCGAGAACACACCAATTCCTACCATGCTGAATTCCAAACAATATCCTCAAATTGGATATAGTTTTATAAACATCCTCATTTTCTCCATGAGAGGTTCATTCAAAGTGTTGCAGACAAGTTTCAAAATTGAGATTTTACTTAGACTGTGCCAAAACTAATAAATCTACTTGTATCTTTGTATCAGCCGGAAAAGAGACAATCTTTTGAACCAGGCTGAAATGAGAGGGATCTTTTACACAAAAATAGCTTGCTTATATGTTGCTGTTATGTGTGTACCTACTACAAATACAGCAGATTGCTAAAGTCTTTTAACCCAATGTCCCATTTAATTTCTATCTTCCTTGCTTTTTAAAAAAAAAAAGAAAAGAAAAAAGAATTCCCTTTACTACGAAGCCCCTAAAAAAGGTCTAGTGCTACCATTTATCTTCAGAAGTCACACGATTAGTTAAATAAGGTCCACTTGTGTGCAATCTAAGTGTGTGATGATCTCAGTATATATTCACGTAAGGCCCCAGAGTCTGCAACCAAACAAATCAAGAAGAACATTCTGTCAGGTGACAACATGAACACCGAGGAGCTCTCCAAAGAATTCTGTAACAAAATTATAAAGAAGTACAATTCAATGTAAGCAGAGACAGGTGTGTCAGTCCATAAGGCTGCTATGAGCTGTATACTCCACAAAGCTGGGCTTTATGGAAGGAAGAGTGTCCAGAAAAAAGCTATTGCTCACAGAAAAGTTGACTAAAAGTAAGAAAGCACATTTTTATTTGTATAGCACCTTTCAAGATAAAAATCACAAATTGCTTGACAAAGAAATACAAGAAACAAGAAAATATTAGACATAGCAACAAAAGCAAGTTTAAAAAGATGGGTTTTTAGCAGCTTTTTAAAGAGATCACTGAGTCCACGGATCTCAGGCTTAGAGGAAGGGACTTCCAGACAGTAGGAGCAACTATTGCAAGGGCTCTCTCACCTTGCAGTAATTTGTGATACAAAGCACATTGCAAAAGCAACACAACCGGAGTTTAAAGGAAATTAGCTTGGATATAGCCCAGATCTTAATCCAACTGGTAATTTATAGCATGATTTACTTGCAGATGTAAACCTGAAAAGGGTAGTTTTACAAAGTTCTGACTTTTGTGGGGTGAGTGGTTATGCATGCTAACGTTTCTCGAATGTTGTATTATTTCGAGTTTGCTTTACAGTAGAAAATATTTTGTGTCCTCAAAGTTGTTTGGGTAAACTGAATGATAAATCCTCTCTGAAACATCTATCTTAATTTCATATTTCAAGGCAACACAGTAGGAAAATTTTTGCAAGTCACTGTCTATATCTACAGCATAAAATGATGATAACTGATAAACAGTTAAATTGGTGGCACAATATCAAAGGCTCGGGGCTCCATCATTATATTTCAGTTGGTTACAACTCACTCCAATCACTTTGCTGTGCAGTCAATCACGGTGATGGAAAGAAACAAATTGACTTTGCCAAGCTACTGTAGCTATAATTTTCAAAAGCAGCACTCGTTTCTGTTCTTGACTGTAATTCCTGGTGACATATTGCACATTTTTATTGCATTTATCTAACAGACAGGATCTGAAACACAAGAACAGATTTTCTCTAAGGCTTTCTACAGTTTAAAGGGTCCAACACGTGATGGAGTTCAAAGTAGATCCTCCTTGACCAACGTATCAAAACGCAGTTACCAGTAAAGGATGAACATATGGTTGGCTATATCTCTCCACAGAATCCATAATGAGTATTTCTTGCATATTAATACATCATTATCGCCTAATATTTTAGTACATTTATGCATGCAAAAGTTCCATTTGAAAATACTCTTACCTGATATGTTCAGTTATTACTTTCTGTGGACTAAAGACAATAATGAGTCATTTTATGCACTTTTTAGTGCATAGGAAAATCCCTATAGGCTATATTCATGTCTAATACGTAAGAAAAAAAGATTGTGTAAGTAATACAGCCAAAATATGTTACAAATTCAATAAAGAATTGAGGCAAATGTTGAAAATATTAATGATAAAATAAGCTATAGCAAATGGTGATTATTCTAAAAGTGTGTAAAGCTAAACGAGAAAGGAGAAGACAGAGATTCTTTTTTCAAATGTACATAATTTTTTCCCCAGGCATGCAGACACATAAAACACTTGAGACAAAAAGCCTAGTTTTGGTGCGTCCCTGAACCTGTGTGAGCGATGTTGCGCAACATCTTGGGGATTCTCATAAAATGTGTCCCTGTCCTTTTGTTGTGAAGTTTGCGGCCGAGTACAAACAATCAGAGCGAGGGACGTTTGCAGTGAGCCTTTGAAACTGCTGTAATGAACAAGCTGTTCCGCACGATTTGAAAATAATCCGCGTGTCAGTGTCATCTTTCTTATGCAAAGTAGCTGTCTTTGAAGGCGGATCTTTTGGCAGGTTAGACCAGGACGGAGGCTCCGACCAGCTCAGACGAGTACTGCCACCAAACGCATCAACTGGCTGCCCTGGGAGGAGCATTATCCCGCATTTCGGGGACACAATTAATATTATCACCGAGGAAATGATCTGACTTATTCCGTTGCCTGATTCACTGTTTTCTTGTGCCTTGCGCAGAACCATCCACACCGCAGAAATAACTACAGGATATATATATATTTTTTGTTTGTTTTATATTTTTTTTTTCCCCTCTTAATTTCCGTTGAAGGACTGAAATCCCACCGCAATACGGACAAGCGACCCGATCCGGACAAGTGTCATGAAACGTGAAAACGGACTAGTGAGTTGTTTGGAAAGAAAAGGGAAACAAACTGGGGCGCATGGCAGTTCTCTGAGACATACGGCACAAGAGGGAAGTAGCTCCAACACTTCGGGCTCAGACTGAGCGTCTGAGAGCATGGACCTCACAGCGCACTTCCAGAGGGGCAACATTTTTGCACCATCGCGGGAAATCTGTTTTTATTCAGCTCTGAAACTCTAAAACGAGAAACGATGGTCTTGCAACAGATAGTTGAGTAAGTTTTTCCACTCGGAGCTCACCCACCAATACCAGCTTGGTTTCATCACTGACTTTTTAATGAAGAAACTTGTGATTCAGGATTGAGGTAAAACACTGGACTCTTTTTTTCCCTCCATTTTTCTTCTTTTCTTTTTTTCTAATTTAAGTTGGAAGAATGTATTCAACAGTGAGACTGAGTCTTATCCCTGCTCTGCTGGCGCTGTGGAGTAGTGGTGGATCAGCTATAAGCTCCATAGACCCTGACTGGTCAGGAGAGGGGAAGTGTCAGCACATTAACATCCCCCTATGTAAAGACATCGGCTACAACATGACTCGCATGCCAAACCTCATGGGCCACGATAATCAAAATGAGGCAACGATGAAGCTGCAGGAGTTTGTAACATTGATACAGTTTGGATGCCACAGTCACCTCAAGTTTTTCCTCTGTTCACTGTATGCCCCCATGTGCACGGAGCAGGTGTCAAACCCCATTCCAGCATGCAGAGTTATGTGTGAGCAGGTCAAGCTGAAATGCTCACCTATCATGGAAAACTTTAACTTCCCCTGGCCCGACTCTCTAGACTGTTCCCGTCTTCCGACTAAAAATGACCCAAACAACCTGTGCATGGAGGCGCCCAACAATGGATCAGACGAGCCTCCCAAAGTTTCCCACACCCAGCCTCCGGATTTCAGGCCACAGCGACCTCTGAGTGGCCAGGACCTGCACCTTAAAGAAAGCAGCAACAAACAGACGTGCAGCAACCCAGGCAAGTTCCACTTTGTGGAAAAAAGTGAGTCCTGTGCACCGAAATGCTACCCAAAAATAGATGTATACTGGAGCCAGGGGGACAAGCAATTCTCTCTGGTGTGGATGGCCATCTGGTCCATCCTCTGCTTTGTTTCCAGTGCCTTCACTGTGCTCACTTTCCTTATTGACCCACAACGATTCAAATATCCTGAGAGGCCAATCATCTTCCTCTCCATGTCCTACTGTGTTTACTCTGTGGGTTACCTCATTCGACTTTTTGTGGGAGCTGACAGAATAGCCTGTGACAGAGACAATGGGGTTCAGTATATTATCCAGGAGGGTCTGGAGAGCACCGGCTGCACCATTGTGTTCCTCATCCTGTATTATTTTGGCATGGCCAGCTCCCTCTGGTGGGTTATTCTGACCCTCACATGGTTCCTGGCTGCAGGAAAGAAGTGGGGTCATGAGGCCATTGAGGCCAACAGCAGTTACTTTCACCTGGCAGCCTGGGCCATCCCAGCCATCAAGACAATAATGATCCTGGTGATGAGGAAAGTGGCTGGGGATGAACTGACAGGCGTATGCTACGTGGGCAGCATGGATGTCAAGGCTCTTACCGGTTTTGTGCTCATTCCTCTCTCCTGCTATCTCATCATTGGCACTTCTTTCTTGTTGTCTGGCTTTGTAGCCCTCTTTCACATCCGAAAGATTATGAAAACAGAGGGAGAGAATACAGACAAACTTGAAAAGCTGATGGTTCGCATTGGGGTCTTCTCCGTGCTCTACACCGTCCCGGCCACCTGCGTCATCGCCTGCTATTTCTACGAGAGGCTCAACATGGACTACTGGCGCATCTTAGCTGGGGAGCAAAAGTGTGTGGACAACAGCGGGCTAGAGTCAGATGAGTGTGTTATGAAGGCCTCCATCCCTGCTGTTGAGATCTTCATGGTGAAGATCTTCATGCTGCTGGTGGTTGGCATCACTAGCGGCATGTGGATCTGGACCTCAAAGACACTGCAGTCGTGGCAGAATGTGTTCAACAGGAAGCTGAAGAAAAGGACAAGAAGGAAGGCTGCCAGTGTGTTCACCAGCAGTAGGCCTTACATCAAACCTCACCCATCTCTTAAAGGACACAACACCAAGTATGAGCCCACTCGCCCCCCTCCAACATGTGTATGAGCTGGCCGTCTTTGAACAAACCTGAAAATACTTATAAAACCCGAAGCAAGTCTTCTGATGAGAGAACGCGATCAAAGAATCAAGGCTCATTTTTTATTTATGCAATATGCATTGAAGAATATACAACATGCTTTTTTTCAGCCATGTCAAAAGAGCAGCCTTTATTCGAGAAAAAAAAAATCTGCTGCTCCTTGATTCACTTGTCCCATTGAGGAACTTGGTGTAGAAAAAAAAAATGTTATTGTTCCGGGACAAAAAGAGTGGAGTAAACCATTTGGATGTGCCATGGCGCTACTTGAATAATGTGCAATAGATGTTTTCCTTACTGGCCAAGAGACACTTGTACTGTTGGTGACATAACAGACAATGGAAGGACCTCACAGACAATGGAGGCAAATGGTCAGAGAGATAAGTGTTGTTTCCAGGCTTTTTCATGGAAATCAAGGCAGTGTCATATATGTTTGAACTGAACTGAAAGCAGCTGTTGAAAGGCGCTTAAGAACAAACTGCCCATTGTGAGGCAAATCCATGCCATAAATTAATCAAGCACTCGGTATTGAAAAGTTATTTGTACACAATTTTCCTTTTTTTCCCTCTTTTTTTTGTTGTTCTTTACTGTTTTATAGCACATGGGAACGTTTGTATATATTTCTAAAACAAAATGGTTGAGATTTTATAGAAAAATGAATAAAACGTTCTAGTTTTAAATGTTTGCCAAGCTGGAGGTTTGTATTGCAACTGGGTTGTTCGCTTTGTTTTTAGCGTGTATCCGTTTTCATACTACCTTGTAAATCCTGTATCTTTATGTAATTGCAGCACTAGTGCCTCTCACCCTTGCTATCATAAATTTGTCATAAAAAGAAAACAACCATTATCCTTGATTTGCAAAGAAATAAGCAGGAAACGGAAATGATATTTGTACATTTCGTGAAGGGAGAACAGATAACGAGACGAGATTGTTCTCCAGTCAGCAGCAAACATAGATGCTGGCATCTGCTCCTGTTCATGAATGTTCATAAAATATAAACTTGTACTTTATTTGTATTCCTCTGTGGCTACATCAAACCAAAAAAAGTGAAAAATAAGGTTTCATAAAAGAAAGTGGCCTTTTTGTGTATATGTATGTGGAGTACAACACAATCTTTAAATATTTTTACAGATGACACAAAGTTTTAACATTTGTCTCTATAAAAACAAAAAACGTTCATTCCAAAGCAATAATTGAAATTTTACACTTAGATTTGGTATCATGGCCTAAATGTTGCAAATCAAATCTATGATTGAAAAAATAATTAATAATGTTCGTGGACTTTTTAGCCAATAAGGTAAAAATGAAAAGGAAAAATGGTCAACATGAGACTGTATGCTTGTGATTTGGATGTTATTAATATTATTATCAATAATTCACCACCGCCTTTGTGGTTTTTATCACAAGCTTTTTTTTCCATTTCTCACCTCAGCTAGAGTGAATACACAAGTTTTATTTGGGCCTCTCTCCTCTCCCTTCTCCGGCTGTGTTGCGTGTGTTGGTGCGTATCAATGAAGGGGTTATACAATAATCCAGTTCTCATTCAGGACAGGATTAGACTGTTTGAAGGGTTTAACTTTGAAAAGAGGATCACTGCAAACCAAAATACAGAATATCTGTCATCTCTTCTTATCAGCAGGGCAAAGTGACATTTCTAAAGACACATCTGGCCTTGATTTAAAATAGTCATTTATTGTCTGAAGGGATTTAAACCTGAGTAAACTGAACGCATTGTTTGGCATGTGGAGATGTTTGCTGTTAAAGGATCCTTACACTGGCAAAATTTTAAGGTACATGCACCAAAGCCCGCAAGTCTGGTCTTGAATCCAGGTAACGGCAGTTAATGGTAATTTTGTCCCGACGGTGTGGTCACAGCAGTGGAAAAGCATGATAATTCAAGTCATATGTCAACCAGTTGACACTCAAACATATGTAAAGATATTGACAGTTTGTCAGAGGGATCTATAAATGAAGCAACCACAATGCTATCTCTCTGGGTTTTGATATTTTTGAGAGTTCAGCTTTCTTTGACTTAACCAAAGAAGGGGGAAAAAAGAGTTTAAGACCTATGTTAGAAGGTTTTCTCTGGTTTAATAAAGTTTCTGAAGAGTAGAATTCCTTTTTCCCTGAGGGTATTCAAGTTCCAGCATCAACCCAACCAGTTTTAACAGTCAAAAGCACATGACTCACAACCTCTATGTGACTGAATCAAAGTCAGCCAGTGTCTATTGATACTCTGAGTTGCAAAAAAAAGGTGTGAGCGCTTCTGAGAGCCTCTACAGAGGCCACCTGGATAACAGCCCCGGAGGTGTCTAGAGAGGCTGTAAATATAAATGACAGTTACCACCCCCCTCCAGGACTTCACTTCTCTTCTTCTTCTCTCTTCAAAGGAAAAGAAAAAAATCCTCTGAGCAAGGGCAAACTATGGCTGGGAAGAATTTTTTTTCTTGGGGGGGGGTTAAAGGTATATAACTTATTCCATCAGATCCCAGGATATCAAGCTGGAAGTGTCTTTCAGCTGAGTTAAACACCAAATACCTCATATTGGTTGCTATTAAACGCTATTATTTGCAAGGACACTTTTTATATGACCAGGCGGGGAATCCCAGGGCAACCTTGTGACTATAGGCTGAGGAATCAAAGACCCACATATCTTAAAATTCCACCAGGGTGAAAACAATAGCATCTTCCTCCTGCCTCTCATTCTGAAAGCTATGTTAGCCAGAAGACATCAGTCTGTTTCATCTTGCAGTATTTTGACAAAAAGAGCACTTGCTCGTGATCACCATTGTTGAAACGGCGTTAAACCTTTGATAGCCATCTGATTTAAATTACTCTGTTTTGCCAGCGAGCCAGGATTTTCAGCTTTTCACATCCAGTAACTGAGCTGATGTTATATGCCTTTGTGGAACAATATTGCAAACATGAAACTGAAATGGTGGAGATATTAAACCATCCCTGAATGTCAAAGGCAGATTCAATTTTAGAGAGAATACTGGCATCATTGCCAGTCAAAACCTTGCATCAGTATCAATAAGTGACTACACCCCTCTTGTTGTCTCAGTGGTTGTATGTATGCAAGGATGCAAGGACTTGTGTACCTTTTGAGTGATTTATCTGCAGCTTTTGCAAGCTGCCATAAAGGTCTCTGTCACGGCGGCATAAATCAAGCTGCTGGGATGACTGGCGGCTGGGGGAACTTCTCTTTGATCAGGTTTTGTGGAGACGCCCCATGTCCTCATCCTCAGCTGCTCCTGCAGCACCTGTTTACTAGTTCAGGCTTGTCTGGTTAGAAGGCAGTGCTTAGCCTCTCAATGTCATAGACTCATACATGACGCACACATGCACACTAACATGCACACAAAGGAATTTGTCCAGTGTTCAGGGGTGGGTGGGTTTCTTCCAACATACATTCTCCTAATGTGCTGGACCCTCTCTGATTCCTGCTGCATCTCTCTCCTATTCGACAGCTGCTATAAATCAAATCAAATCTGTCGCCCTTTGGAGAGCGCTGACTCATTTGACCGTGCCGGAGTAGGAAATAGTTGGTGCATCACAACAAATGAAACCGCTTTGTTTTCCTCTTGAAGAAGTTACTTTGAGTAAGAAGGTTAGAAAAAAACTTTACAGACAGAGAGAGCCTCTAGTGTCTCATTCCAGAAGTCTTATCACCGTATGGGACTACTCTTCCATACTTAAAGTTCTTCTGGTCCAAAAATCCTGAGTTCTGTGGATTATTAAGGAAATGGGGGTGGTGCTCCATGCTCGGAATTGACATTTTCAGCATAGAAACTGGGTCAAAGAGTATATATGCACAAGTAGCCCCACTAATAGCTTACAGAGACACATATACATACCTCAGTCTGCTGTGGAGACAATTATTCCCAGCCACCACTGAAGGTGAGAGTAATTACATAAAACCCTGGCAACAATGTGTTCTCTCCTTGCTTTTTCCTCTCTTTTTTTTTCAAATGCATAATGAACTGCCTCACAGGCCCTCTGCTGATCAAACAAGTGTTTGATAGTGGCTTTGGTTTGAAAGAGGCCTGAATATGTTTATTTGCATGTGGAGGAGTGAATGACTTTGAGGTGGAGATCAGGCAGATTAGTGTTAACTGACAGCGACCTGTGCAAACAGACACTCCCCCTGCATACAAGCTGGGCAGTGATGCACTTCCTCTGAGGACCAGAGTATAGCAGCTCCTGCTCTTTTTCAAACATGCTTCTCTGTATGTAGTCTCCTCCCTTAAGCTTGACTCAGGTTTCTTTGTTTTTTTTTTGTTGTTTTTTTTTTTACATAGATTTTGGCTTATTTGCATGTGAAAGCCTGCGCACCAATAACTGGTAAACAGTGAAAGAGAAGGGTATACTAATAACTCAGTTATTTTTAGTCATGTTTTTCTAAATTGATTTAAATATATAGACTTATGTTACACAACGACAATAAAAAATTCTGAAACTGAACCTTGACTGCGAAAAAGCTAGAAATTAGAAAAACAGGTGCATATTTCAACAAGCTGACCAGTCATAACTTAGCTAATAGGCTTTTAACATTCATACTTTTTTTTTTTTTTTTTTTGCAAAAACAGATCCAGATATGCAACATTCAGCACAAAACTGTCAGATGTAAACGGAGCAGTGTTTAAAGCCATGGTGGCAACCATGGGCTGCAATGTGACTGAGAACGCAGGAGAAAGTGTGGTTAGAGGGATGTGAATGGGGTGGTGTCGGCTGGAAGCAAGGTTTTCTCCATGGTGACTTAGCAGCAGACTCTAATCTGCCACCTTCCTAATCCACACTGCTTAGAGCTCTGATCATTTAAAAACAGCAGAACATCAGGAGTGTTGACGCCTTTGTGTGAGGACATTTTCACACTTGAGTGGATGCGTTCGTGTGTATATAACCATGTGTGTTTTCTCATTCTCAGTGATGTTACAAAGGCAGCAACAGGATTGATGGAAGTAGTGGAGAGAGTGAGAACAACAGAAGATTGTCTATACGTGTATACATTTGTGTGTGTGTGTTTTTATAGACACTATAGGAGCTATAGAGGGAGACGGATGATGAAGGATCTGGCAGGGCTCATGAACGCCGCTGAGAGAAAATGCCTGTGGTTCAAAGACTCTCTAAGCAAACTTAACAAAGAAAGATGGCACAGAGGGAGAGAACATGAAAGGAAACTAGACAACCAACTGTCACATAAACTGGGTGAAAATATCCCAGTCTTGCTGGCAGACTTTACTGTATGAACGCATTTGATTGTTTTTATATTTACCCCATGTAATTGTCAATGACAAATCACAATCAAAATGCTTTTGAATGTCAAAAGTAAGCCAACTATTAGCCCATTCAAATGTTAATTAGTATATATTTTTGGGTTCTTAAAGGGTGTATGTTGTTATATTTACTTTGGCTTCATGGAAGGACGGAACTCAGACAATACAGTATTTATGGTGAGAACCTCACTTTTGAAAGCATAAAACCAAGCATGGTTTCAGCACACGGTGGGGCAGGAGTTCCTCAGGCTTTAGTATTTGCATGCAGGGGGTCCTCAAAGTAAACAGGTTGGGAACCACTGATGTAGAGGAAACATGTGGCTCTAGCCTACAATAATTTAAGCTAGTTTAGCTCCAACAAATGTTAGTTCCTTTATGCTAAACCAAAGACTGGTCAAACTATATCTGAATAATATGAAAGAAAGTCCTATTTGTTCAGAGCTGCATTGATTTAAAGACTTATTTAGTATTAGTCCACCAATGACAGAAACACAAACTGTAAACAATTATTGAATTTGTTTCTGTACTTGATTAAATAGTTAAAAAATACAAAGTAACACAACAACATTGTTTATTAGCTTCCTGTTTGGGTTTTGGCCACATTTTCTTGGCCAAAACCCCCCACCCCCTTTTTTTTCTTTTTCCTTCGGGGCATCAAGATAATAAGAATGGGCACACACAACACATAACATGTGTTGGTGTACAGCGGTCCAAGACAATGTCTCATTTTTCTCCCAGCTTGCTTTATGTAGTGACAGGACTGGAAGCAATTTGGGGTAAATACCGAGGCACAGCTGAAGAGATGATAAACGACTTTATTGTTAATTTAATTTTTTTCCCTACCATATCTGATTGTACATGTGTTCCTTTGAGTAATCAAGCTATAGCCTGGCTGAAGAATCTCGGTTTCCTGGACACTAGTGGCAGGCCAGATTGTCTGGTCCTGATAAAAGTAATAGGAGTGATGGCAGAAACGGCTAATCTACCCAGAGAAAGGGTCAGGACCCACTTATCTGGTCTGAGTGGAAAATAACAGCACACTAAAAGGGCCAATCTGTGAGTTGCAGTCTGACAACTTAGTTAAAACACTGTTGCCCGACTGCCGTCTTTGTTTACAGTCACTTACTGGCTCTGAGACATTCTTTTCACACCAAACTTTATTATCTGAGCTTTTGATGTAAAACTGGAGGCATCACAGGGTTTGGTTATATTCCTTAGCTTGTCAACACTTGAATAACATCCACTTGTAGCAATGGGTTAGGACAGTTCCAAAAACATTTAGTTAATTCTACAATAAAACATTTTTAAAAAGCCATGATTGTAGCTCATTAAACGGCTGTCATATGACAGGTCTGCCCCAAAGCCACACTGTGGTAAAGAAGGTTCTATAAAGGGATGCAAATATGTATCTACATATTTGTTGTGCAACACCTGCTTGTTCATGAATTCTTGCAAAACAGTGATCCCATAACCAACAATGCCCTACGCAGTTTAAAAACTAAATTTAGCTGTTTCTTTTGGGTCACGGATATCACTTTGAACCATCATGCCAAGATTCATTTATTAACTCCTAGCCAAGCTGTTCTGTTCTACAATGGGCAGAAATGAACAGTACAGATAAAAACATATTCTGTTAAGCAGGAAACAGGGACTTGATATAAAGTGGGAATTTAATGACGGGTGGCTCTGCTGTGGGAGTGATAGTTTATCTAAGTACGGCTTTGTTGCGTTACAATTTTCCCATGTCTGTCATGTAGGGTGAGTATCCAGAACAGTCTGAATAGATATGTCCAGACCTCTTTCTCCCTAGCCACCTCCTCCAGCTCTTTCAGAGAGATTCTGACTTGTTCCCAAGCTGGGATATATAACCACTCCTGCGTGTCCTGGGTCTGTTCTGAGGCCTCCTCCCAGCAGAAAATGTCTGAAACACCTCCCCTTGAGGGCTTCAGGGAGGAGAAGGAAATGTCTAGACCAATGGCTGTTGAAATTTAGACCTGAAAAACAACCGGATTGCTGGCTTAGTTCAAAGTTTTTTTTAACATAACAGACTGAAGCTTAGTACAGAGAAGAGCCCTACCTCAAGACTCTGAGAAGGATCGGTGCTGTCGGATACATGAGAGCAAACAGTCAGAGCCTATTTACTGACCCAAAGATGCAGGGAAGACATCCTTTTATCCACCAAGGAAAACTCCTGTCTTTGGAGTAAAGCCTAACTCCTTTCCAGGAGATTGCCTCTAGAGTCTTTGTTGTGTGTCCAAGTAAGCCAGAGTCTGGCTATATCTTGCCAGTATCTCTCAACTGTCCACAAGTTAGGGCTCATCCCCTACCATGTCCCTTTAGCATGGTTTCGAAGACTGAGATCAAAACACCAAGCATTTGACTGCCATACAATCCACTTCACACGGGCCTTTACAGTTCTTCCTGCATGTGGTAGGTCCAGGGGAGGGTGGCCCCAGTTATTTCGCACTATGACTCCATGGCAAAGGCCAGAACACCAGATGCTCACTGATAAGCCTCCCCCCCCCCCAGATTTGGCACCAGAGTGAGGTCTACATTTCTGTCACCTTGGTGAGGTAACGGGTATCTTAAACTATCCATGATAAAGGGTATTGAATCACACTTTGTCTGGTATCTTACCCAGAACTTATTTAACTTGAGAGCCCCTATCAAGTGCAAATTGCTCCCAACAGCATATCTCCTGGGACCCCTGAAGCTCTCAAACCTCTCAACCACAATAAGATGGCAATTCATAGAGGTGTGGTAAACATTTTCTATTTTTTTTTTTTTAAAGAAGATAAGCATAACACCGACTTTAACACTGTTTAACAGAAGTATTTTCTTATTGAACTGGAATATGTATTTGCTTTCCAAGTATTTGTACTTTTAGCCTTTCCATGTTACTCTTAGGAGCTGCAAGAACAATCTTAGCGTAAACCCTGGCTGAGAGTCACTCTAGCAGACAAGAAATGAACCTAGTCAACTAGAATTAGAGGCAGGAATGCGTGTGTGCTGATTGAGTGTTGTTTAACCCCTTGGAATTAGTATTTCTGGTCCAAATGCAGCAAGAGGCTGGAAGCAGGTCAGAGAAGGTCAGGGAGGACAGCGAGAGACTCTTATGTGAGTTGGACAGTTTTGAGGACCACTGCAAGGGGCACTAAGTCAGTTCATTGATATTCAAGCATTTGACCCACTGACAACAGGGATGTCACTGAGGTTAAGACAGCGTATTGTACCTCTCCAAAAAGCCAGGAGTCCCCCAGCCCTCCACCCCCATCTGCACGGTTGTCATGGTGAGCATATGAGTCCAGCAGCACTATGTCACACTCGTGGGCACATTCTCTCTTTCTTCCTTTCTCTCTTTTCTTTCCCTGACTTTCTGTCGTGCTGTTTCATTGAGGGGGATGCCAAAGAGAGCTCTGTGTACTCTGACTCTGGTCTGGTGTGTCATGGACATCCGCATATGTGCACAGTGCAAAGAAAACCAAGCACTGTAAATACAAGGTCTTCTTTTCACAAAATGCATGGCGAGTGATATAAGAGAGAGTTTAATATCAATGGATATGTCTGGCGATGTAGTGAATCCATGCTGGAGGTCCGAGTAAGTGCCAGTTATATTTCATCCTGCTGGATTGAAGGGCTGTTGCAGTTATGCTTCATGACAAGTGAGCTGTTGACAAGTGTATTTGGTCTCTGAGCAACTATAGTATCTTTACACCAATTACCCCAGAAATCAATCAACAGAAGTTCATTTGATTTGCTGAACATGCTCTCTACACATTTTTACTGTGTCTTTTAGTGGGAAAAAACAAAAAAGGCTCATGTAGGTGTTTGCAATGCCTTGTTGTCACACAAATATGTTCCTAAAGCCAGTGTCAAGGAGATTAGGCTGAAAGGAAAATTGCAGCAACATTAAAGAGCAGAGCTGGCGAGTCACTGCTCCAAGGTGGTGGGGCATGTCTGTGCCTCACCCCATCTGAACCTGACGGCTGCTGCTGTTGGCACTGTAATTACAGAGGTTAGGCATAAATCACAGAGAAAGAAGGGGGAGAGTGAGGCTGAGTTGGTGGGGGGGTTATTGCAGAGAAAGTCGAGAAAAGGGGAGACTGCTAGCCTCAGGGCTAATGGAGGCCCCTGACATTCAGAAACATACTGTTCCCTCCTAAATACTCCCCTCAGTTCATTCTTTTTTCTGTTTTACTTTTCTTCTTCTTCAGTGCTGCTAAAGACAAACACACTCTTGTAGTCTGCCTCTCAGGACTTTCCTCCTTCCAGTGGTTGTGGTGGCTGGACTATTGCTCTGTGACGACAGTTTAAAGTTCTAGCTTAATACCAAACCTCAGGAAATAATGTTTGTGACTGCTGATATAAACCTGTATCACTCTTCTCTGACTGCAGGGACATTTGAGGTCTTTGTGTCACAACATAGCAAAGACCACTACTCACATTTCATTGCAGAATCAATCAAGTATCAAGAATCAGAATAAGAAAAACAATAGATGATATGTTGTATATGATGATGTTGTTGTGAGTATCAAAGTGGAGTCAGATAAGAGTCAAATAAGAAAAAAAGCACAGCTAGAATATATTTTTGTAGGCTTCATAATAA